>NSDO01000429.1:17096-27639 GCA_002286825.1 Lagenidium giganteum
TCCAGCAAACGGAAGAATGGAGAGTCTCCGACCTGAAGGCATTCGCGTTGATCGTGAAGATGGTTAGTCCGTCCTACCAGAGCATGATTCGCAACTCAAGATCTGCAGCTGAAGCGTGGCACACACTCAAGGGGTTTTGTGTGAAAAGGAATCTGCACAACAGAGTGCAGTTGAGGAAGCAGCTACATGAATTTCGCATGAGCTCTGGCGATGGCTTCATGGAACACTTCATGCGGTTTGACGACATCTGTCTCAAGCTGGCTGCCGTTGGAGATGAAGTCGCAGACGACGAGAAGCTTGTGATCTTGCTGGGGAGTCTGTCGAACGACTACGACAGTATGGTCAAGATCAATGAAGCGAAGGGAAGTGTCGATGTATTCGAAGCGAAAGAATTACTTCACCGGGAGTATGAGAATATCAAGAAGAAAGAGCGAGTCGAAGATGCATTTAASAGCGAGTTACGTGGCAAGTATAGTCGTCGCAAGGGAAATCAACGGTTTGGAAACAATCGTGATAACGCTGGACAGCAAGGCACACGCGGGGACCAACGGACGGGACATGGGCATGAGACTACAGTGCGCTGCTATCACTGTAATCAACCTGGACACAAGCGCAATGTGTGTCCGAAGCGAAGACATGCACGCAGTCAAGGCAACGACAACCAATTTGTGTTCTCGGTGTCGGGTGCGACCAACGATCCAACTTCGTGGATATTGGATAGTGGTGCCAGCTTACACAGGACAAATGATCGTCATGACTTTGAAGATTACCGCACGATTGATCAAAGTTTGGACGTAATTGTGGCCAACGGGGAGCGACTGAAGGTGCATGGTGTTGGAAGTGTTCGCCTTTCACTGCCGGACGGAAAAGCGATGGTGATCACAGAAGTGATGTTTTTTCCTCAACTGGACCGAATGTTATTGTCGGTGCCAGCATTGATTGCCAAAGACGTTGAGGTTGGTTTTGAGAAAGATGGATGCGTGATCAAGTATGAAGGGCGGCAAGTTGCGCGTGGTATTCGAGTTGGCAAGTTGTTTGTGCTAGAGAATCAAGGCACGCTACGTCAACGAAACTCGGCGCTGTTCGTTGACACAGTCGACGCGCAAATATGGCATGCACGTTTAGGCCATGTTGGTCWCAMGAGAGTTTCCGGTCTTGGGGACGYAGCACAGGATGCGCCAAGTATTCACGAGAAAGCAAGTGACCCATGCGATGGGTGTGCATTYGGTAAGATGCACGTTTTTGGATTCAAGCACACGTGGGGCAGCGTGGTGAAGACAGATCATGTCTTGGAGTTGATTCACATGGATGTARTTGGCCCGATGGAAACGACATCCMAAGGTGGTGCAAAGTATGCCTTGGTATTTGTGGATGATTGGTCTCGTTTCGTTCAAGTCTACACWCTCAAGTCGAAGAGTGACGTTTTTGCGAAGTTCGTGGAGTTCAAGGAACTTATRGAAACGCAGACCAGCCACAAGCTTCGTTGCATTCGCTCAGACAACGGAAGCGAATTTGTGAATCAGAAGTTTCGACAGTATTGTGCTGCAAGAGGCATTCGACATCAGACCAGCGCACCGTACTCCCCTCAGCAGAATGGTCTCGTCGAGCGTGCGAACAGGWACTTGGTGGAAATGGCACGAGCCATGCTACATTACCAGCAATTGCCAAAGATATGGTGGGGTGAAGCCGTGAAGACTGCTGCGTACACGTTGAACMGACTGCCAAACACAGCACGCAGTAATTTCACACCTCACGAGCTCGTGTGGGSATCCAAGCCATCGATTTCGCACATGCGTGTGTTTGGAGCGCGTGGGTTCGTACTTGTTGATAAGTCACGTCGTGCCAAGCTCGATCGCAAAGCTCATCGATGCATTTTTCTTGGCTATGCAGAAKGAAGCAAAGCCTACCGCGTCTGGGATGAAGAGGATGAGCGAATCGTCGTTACGCGCAGCATCAAGCTCAACGAGCGGCCTCCGAATGGATGTGAAGATGTGTCGATGGACACGATGGCGCTACCACCAACTATTGGCACCGATTGTAAATGTGACGACACGAACACGAAGACGAAGCCAAAAATCAACAATGCCACCAGATCAGTCAAGTGAAATGGATGTGGATGATGAGCCGACCATCGCTCCAGAACTTATTGATGACGAGGAAATGGAAGTGGACCATGATCGCGCTGGGTTTCCACAACTGCCACAAGCACCTGAGAATCGACTCTTACCCCCACAGCTGGGGATAAAGCAAACCATGACCAGATTGTTCCACACGTGCATCACACGGTCGGAGATGAAGCCTCTCAGAGCAGAGATCATCGTGTGTCTGGAACAGGGGGAGATAGTGACAGCCAAATTGTGTTTGGAGGCTCGTATGCAGTTGTTCCTCGACACCCGAGTGATATTGCTACGTTTGCTCGCAACGATCCCATAGTTCCAGCCGCTCGACATGATATCAGGGTGGCGACAGCTGCTCGCCATGACTCTCAAAGTCCAGCTACATCACGAGAACTCGTCGTCCAGCAACGTGAAACGTCACGCACCAGCGTTGACAATGCACGCTCGCAGATTGCTTTGCCCGCTGCAATGAGCCGGAGTCTCCCAGGAGTACGTCTTGCACTTCCTCCGGCTGAGCACATTGAGGATGATCCAGTCGACTGCCATCGTTGTCACCAACCGCGACACCACAGCAACCAGTACCAACAGCAACTGTAACGCGACCAAGCGAAACATGCCTGGATGAGGTGGCACCACCGTCAAAGAGAATGCGATTTGAGSAAGGCTACGAAATTGCACTATCAGTAATGCAGGTCGACATCCCACGCACATACGCCGAAGCAATGCAGTCACCTCATGCGAAGGAATGGAAAGAAGCAATCCGACGTGAAATCCGCTCGCACTRCATCAATCATACGTGGGAAACACTTCGACGTCCTGATKGTGTGAAGGTGGTTGGATGCAAGTGGGTGTTTGCCGTCAAGCGTGACGAGAATGGCAACATTACCAGGTTTAAAGCCCGTYTCGTGGCTCAAGGCKTTACGCAGACATTCGGGRTCGACTTCAAAGAGACCTACTCACCGGTGGCATCACTCAGCAGTGTTCGTCTTTTCCTTGCCTTGTGCTGCCAGCGGAAGTTCAAGGTGAAGCAGTTCGACGTTGAGACCGCATTTTKGAATGGCAAACTGGAAGAAGACGTCTACATGCGACCACCAGAAGGAATTCGRATCAACCCGAGCATGGTTTGCAAGCTAAAGAAGAGTATCTACGGACTTCGTCAAGCCGCAGCGGTGTGGTACAAGACAATTCGCGAAGTGTTGATGTCGATYGGGTTCACATCATGTCTGTCGGATTCATGCATGTTCGTCAAGCGCGGTGACAAGCCAGTGTATTTGGTCCTCTACGTGGATGACCTACTCGYCGGCTGTGTGGATGATGCAGATGCGGAATTGGTCAAGACTAAGCTTGCAGAGAAGTTCACCATCAAGGAGCTTGGTGACGCAAAGTATGTGCTGGGAATCCAAGTCGAMTACGATCTGCATAATGGGGTGTTGCGGATGTTTCAGTCACAGTTCATTGCCAAGTTATTGGAGAAGTTCGGTCAAGTCAATGCTAATGCAGTTCGCAAYCCGTTCCCAGCCAACTCGCTTGMCCACGCCGACAGCCCACGAATTGACGCGAAGCGCTACCGAGAASTCATCGGTTCTCTGCTATATGTGGCCAACGCAACTAGACCAGATATCTGCGTGGCGGTGAACACTCTGTCGCAGTTCCTCGAGTCACCAACCCAAGCGCATTGGAATGCTGGAATTCGTGTGCTGCGCTACTTGAAAGGCAGCGCAGACATTGGAATCGTGTATCGCCGCAACGTTAAAGGATTTGTGATCGATGCTTTCGTCGACGCAAACTGGGGAAGTGACTTGACAACCAGGCGATCGACATCAGGCATCCTACTCATGGTTTCAAGTGGACCAGTAGTCTTCAAGACCAAGCGCCAAAACTCCGTTGCTTTATCGTCAGCCGAAGCTGAGTACATGGCGCTGTCGGCCGCGACGCAAGAAGTCATGTGGCTACGCCAATTGCTACTAGAACTCGATATGTGCACTCCAGCCGCCATCGTCATCAACATTGACAATCGTGCTGCTATCAGCATGGCTGAAAATGGTGGGTATCAATCGCGCGCCAAGCACATCGACTTGCGCTACCATTTCCTCCGCGACGCCGTCAAGGACAACATCATCCAGTTACAGTATGTGCCTTCGAAGACACAGCTTGCCGACTATTTGACGAAGCCGTTGCCCACACCTCGCTTCATGGAGTTGATTCACGCAAGTGGAGTGACGTTGAACTGAGGGGGAGTGTAAGAAACACATCTCGTGCACCAGGCACCCGCCATATGGTGAACACGTGACAGTTCAACTCCTGCACACCATGCATCAAACATTCTCTCGTTCTAGAATCAATCTTGAATGATCGAGAACGTCTACACCTTAATGAGTAGAGCAGGATAACATTTGCATCAATACGATCACTCTTCATTTTGCCTTCACCACGACAAGCGCGTTCAAGTATCCTTACACTAACGCGTCTGGTGACTGCGCTACACCAAGGCACCAAGGCTAGATTTCTCGTCGATGGAACACTATCTAATGGCATCAGCGTACGGTGTGGCATCCGCCAAGGATGCCCGCTTGCACCCATTCCCTTTATACTTGCAATGGAGCCGCTCTACCAACACCTGGAGGCCCATCCACGATACAAGGGAGTGRATCKGCACCAGGATGGCGRGACGCSAGCCRCGCGTGTCGGTGCGTTTGCCGATGACACGACCTTGTACACGGCCAATGSCGAGGACCGAGATRTTGCGGACGAGGCYCTAGTCGGTTTCGAGCGCGCCAGCGGGTTGGCAATCAACAAGGACAAGACGATTCTCTTGCCCGGATGCCGGTGCCACAGAATTGAGCCGCGGCCCTACCATGTCGTCGAGGATGAAGAAATAGTCCGATATCTCGGGGTCCCTTTCACGCTTGCAACACCGGAAGAAGCAATATGGGACCATGTTCTAGCCCAAACCAGGACGCGCATAGTCCTCGGGGTCCCTTTCACGCTTGCAACACCGGAAGAAGCAATATGGGACCATGTTCTAGCCCAAACCAGGACACGCCTAGTCCTCGCCATAACAAAGACGACCAATGTCCTACAGCGAGCCAAGTTAGCGCAGGCCGTGGCAGTGCCGAAAATACGCTTCACTGCTCGACACTGGTGGCCGACGAGTGCACGGCTGAAGCGCCTTCATCGGTTCCTCGTAATATTCATATGGAACGCAAGCTTCACTGGGGCGGACAAGGTGAAGAGCACCCAAGCGGCCCAGCCCCCAAAGCAGGGCGGACTCGGCATCCCTGACGTGAAGCGCGAACTTATTGCTATGGCAGGAGCACTAGTTCACCGGCAGATACATCGCCCAGTGTGCGGCAGGAATCCACATCGGCCACAAATAGGCAGGTCCGTCATCTCTCAACCTGCTCGGACAACTCTGCAGCCTGCTTTCCTCGACACAATGCAAGCAGCCGGTCTTCATGCAATCGGAAGACTGCATGCTAGCCCACGAACCGAGCAAGAAATCCAACTCATTCGGCGGGCGTCAGTGGAGGTGCTGGCGGAACCAATCACCAACCTCTCTTGGCATCATGAAGAACTGCATGTCAACCTCTCCGACTCCATGCGCGCGTTGAGGGCCGTGAAGCGCCACACCGCCGAGGTCCACGGGCTGTGCAACTCGGATTGGCTACCTCGGTGCAAGGTCGATGATGGTCATTTCTTACTGACAGTGAACGGGCAGCCGTTCAAAAGACGTGATGTGAATGCACTGGGGTCGTCGACGGTTCTGGGTGAGCTCATGGAATGGAGGTGGATTGCGAGTGGTCGACTCATCATACGTCCTCGTCAAGCAGCTTATCCACTGTCCAACAAAGCGGCAGCCCAATTCAGACGCCTTCTCGTCGCAGTGATAGCGGCGCACCCGCGAATCGTCTTCAGACCAAAACAGGCACAGAAGCTATTGATCACCCCATTGCCATGCACGGTCGACTACAACGTGGTGACGCTCGGTGACAGCCGCCTCTGTCAGCCGATGATCATTGACCTCACTCACCAGTGTGTCATGGAGTTGACGCTTTTTGTCTTCCTCCTCGCTTGATTCTGACGCATTGTGTGATGCTGCATCATCCTGTTTGTGGCGTTCAACGAGCGCCAGGAATCTGTTTTGTGCTTTCTTGCCGTCGAAGAAGAGGTATTCCACCTGTTGCAGCCACGCCGAAGCAAAATCTGCAGTTAGCGCTGACAAGTTCGTGCGTCCGATAGCGACAACTTCAAGACTGGGTGGGCAATCATGCGTAACGATACTAATTGGCAGCGTATTCCCCACAACGTCCAAATTGACCAGATACATGACAATTCGAAAGACCAATGGGTGGTTGCGGCCTGTGATTGCGGTGCTGGTGTCCCAGGCCAACAGCGTACAGTTGTGAATGCCGAATTCGATCAGAGATGACATTTGTGTCAGTAACTCGGGCATCACCAACGCCGGACAGTTGGCAAACATCAAGGTACCGATCTCATCCAGTGCAAACCGAGCTAGAAGAGATTGTGTCTCGGTTGCGTAACCGACCTTATGCAGTCTATCATTACAACATCACATGTCACGAGCGTGGCCAACCATGGATAGCGTTGCGATCGGCATCGAACCAGAGAAATCACTGCGATGCATCGCCAAAACAATTGCTCTCCAGACAACAAACGCAAGCTCCAGTGCTTTGATTCGGCGGGGTCGCGAATGGTGGTGGCGGGGTGCAAGAGGTTGTTGTTTCGCTTGGTTTACATCTGGATGAGGAGCGACGTTCATAGCGTGGTGCTGAGGTTGGACCACCGAGGACCTTCGTGCCAGCGATTTAATGTCATCGAGGGCCTGTACTGTGGTCACCAATGGCAAGACCTGAGCCGCCAGCGCTTGCCACGAAGACGGAATGCAAATCCGATTTTTCTTGCACCAGCCATAGCGGTGCGCCTCCTCCACCGAGCAGTGCGATAAGGTATGGGAGCACAACGAGCATTGGAAGCAACAACGCCATCAATGCATCAAGAACAATGTCGATTGCCAAGCACCAAGCACGCAGAGAAATCAAGTGCAGCGACCGATGACTTGCCACAAGATGCAGCATCGGCGTCGACCAGCAGTTGAGCACCAACAAAACTGCAGCGAGTCGATTGAGCCATCCTCGAGATTCGTACTTGCTGATCCAGTAACACTGGAAGGTCTGTGCCGCAACTTCGAGCAACTCGCGAGTGACGAAGGCAGCTTCGAAGTACCGCCCACGAACGCCAATAGCTCTCCATGGTGCCGTCAAAAGTTGCCACAAACTGGAATGCCGGTGATTCGAGGTAGCTGGGGTGGAAAGTTGGTCGTTGTCAGTCCCAAACGTCAAATGGTTGGTACGCACTGATCGATAGATCATGCAGAAGGCTCCAGTCCAACGAGCAAGCGCTACGCTCCCATTCAGAACTGCCAGTGCTCCGAGAACGTTGAAATTGATTACCACGCCATAGGACGCCATGTCGTCGAAGACATGGGTTGTGGCAGCGTCCACCACCGCCAACGCGGCTGCCGACGCAAACACAGACAAAGCCACGCCGATGGAGACGTGCGCTGTCACGACCGCTATTTACGCGAGTACAAACCTTTGACTCGACAAGTTCAAAACGGCCGTCGCGATCGCAGTCCTCGTGTTCACGCGTGGGAGCACGCCCCCCCCCCCCCCCCCCCCCCCCCCCCCCCCCCCCCCCCCCCCCCCCCCCCCCCCCCCCCCCCCCCCCCCCCCCCCCCCCCCCCCCCCCCNCCCCCCCCCCCCCCCCCCCCCCCCCTGCGCTGGGCCACCGCAGGAGGCAGCGTTGAAGCACTCATGGCTTGCGTGGCAGCTTCGAGATCGCCGGTCCGCTTGCTCATCGCGCCGACTCCAAAATACGCCGTACGCTTCGCTATTATAAATTCGACATCCGTTCGCTCAGCAAAAATGCAAGCTGTTGTCAGTCTCGCTGGTTTGCTTGGGTTTCCAACAGGAGGAATTGGTGTTCCAGCACGCTGTGCTGGTCACAACAACATCAACACTCGTTGCGCGGCTGCCTTTGGTCGCCATCGTTTCATGTCGAACAACGCTGTGGACGCCACAGCAAGAGCAGAGGATTGGTCGATCTTTGATCACTGAACGACATGCAACCTCGCGCACCGAAGAAAATGCCAAGGTGGCACCAACGCCGCCACATCAATGGCTGGCAGCTGCGTGATTGTTGTTCTTGGGTTTTCGTCCCAGCGTCAGCGATCCAGCTTGAAACCCGCGTCGACGGTCGTGTGTAACACTGGACATCTCATGCGCATCACTTGCGCCTCCCGAATGTCACAGTCAACAGTGGGAAATTGCAAACCAGTGGTCCTCCACATCGAAATGGCAAACCTCTCTTTCCATCTTTATTCTCCTGCATCGTTTCCCATCAACTCGGCCAGCATCGTCGCATTGCCACTTGCTCTTCAAGAAAGAAAACACATTTCCTCATCCAGAGTGTCCCAACGTCCGACGCTTCGTTCATGTCTGGAAGTCCAGGATCTGCTCCCCCACTCCACTGGATCTCTCAAACCCGAATGACGCGTTGGTCACGCTGGCCGCCCCACACCGCCGCGAGAAAAAAAGAGCCATCGTGGAGGTTGGCCTGTTCAGTTTCTGCAGGTCTGGGCACCTGGCCCACGCCGACTCACTCGCTCTCTCTCTCCGACCCAGTCACTCAGTCAGTCACTCGGCCACTCGCCTCCCGAAGCAGCCTTCACCATGTCGGACAACGAGATCGAGTCGCAGCCGCTGACGCCGTCGCCCGTGCCCGCCACGACCACATCAACCAATGCGAGCACTAAGGGCGGTGCGAATGGCGGCGTGCGGCTGCCGTCGCGCACGATGATCGCGCTGCTGGCCATTGCGCTGCTGGGGCTGTTCGTGGGCGTCAACATCGTGCTGGAATCGGAGATGTCGTTTGCATGTTTCCAGGCGCCACAGCCGGTGCTGCCGCTGACGGACGCGCCCGTGGACACCAACACCCTCACGGTGCACGACGTGCGCTTCTCGACCAAGGATGACGAAAGCCCGGCGGTGTTGGCGCCCGGGATGATCGTTGACAACAAGCACAACTGCACGCCGAGCGTCATTGATCCGAACGCCATCGATTACCACTCGGACCACCGCTTCTACAAGCTGCTGCAGGGCATTGGGCCGCTGCCGCCTCCTGTGTTCCGTGGCCAGCACATGGAGCTGTGCGATTTGTCCAACCACAAGACAGCCAAGTACGACTTTTGTCTGCCGATCGCTGGCCGGAAGGATGAACCGTACTGCAATGCTCCTGATCGTATGGATCTGCTTGTGCGCCACACGCCCAAGACGATGTGCTACGGCAGTGCGCTGCACATGTTGCTGATCGACGTGTACGACGAGTTCAAGGCTGCCAAGGCCGCGCCGATCCTGCTTTACGGCACGCTGTTGGGCGCCATCCGCAATAGTTCGACGATTCCGTTCACCGAAGACTCGGATGTGGGCTATGTCAAGCGCACGGAGGAAGAACTCGATGATCTGAAGCTGCGCCTGTGGCACAAGGGCTATCACATGTTCTTCCAGAATATCTGGCGTGTGTGCATTGCGCCAACGCACCCGCTGGCGTCCAACATGTACGATCCCAACCACACCGGTCTGTCGGAAGACTATCTTGTGCCGTATGTTGACCTGTACGAGATGCACAAGCACGGCGACACGGAGGACTGGTTCGTCGACTGTGCCAAGGACGACCGTATCATCCCAGCAGACAAGTTCGAGCCGTACCACCAAGTGCACATGAACGGCTTGGCGTTTGACTCGGTCGCGGACCCAATCGACTTCCTGATCGCAGAATACGGCGAGGACTACATGGTTCCCAAGCCGCGTGGACGCCGTCGCCGACGCGTCTGAGCTGACTCGCGGAGTCGTGTGTTATATTTTCCTTTTCTCGAGAGTTAGAGAGAACTTTCGCCAACTTAGAACGCCCTGAACAATAACTACCCGCCAAGACGCAAGATGCTAATACATCCCATTGATCTCAGCCAACACCAGTTTTGGACACGTTTCGCGTAGACATCGGCCTCTTCATTAGAAACGTTATCACAACGGCGGACATCGAGAACTGGTTATCGGTCATCCCATCGCAACACGCCGTGAATGTTCCATACGGTGTCCGCGCTGTGAAATCAAACACTACTGCTACAGTCACAACCATTGCATCGCATGTTCAGGTTTATTCGCAGCAGCTCCAACCTCACCACTGAAGGATCCATTTTCCTCCAAGTGAGCAATGCCATCGACCCGTCCAGCGACCGCCGCCGACATCCCTGACTCGTGCGGCTTGTTCCCACCAGAGATGCTGGATGACATGATGAGCGGCTACCTCACCAAATCGACACAAGACACCGAGTTCTGGATCGTGCT
>NSDO01000429.1:29148-58875 GCA_002286825.1 Lagenidium giganteum
TACAACAAGCGCGGGTTCACGGAGGAAGGTCGCGTGCGCGACTACTACGACGCGGGCGAAGCGAAGGTGATCTTTGCCAAGTCGATCGTGTGATGCAGCGTCGTCGAGTGCTGCGTTGGGAATCATACTTAGGATTATTAGAATACCAATACACATGTGCTAACTATCCTAGAAGTGGTCTCGCACCAGCTTGTACAGCGTGAGCGACAACCCAAGCGTGCCAACGCACAGGCCTGCGCCAAACATGCAGAGAGGGCCGATGTTGGGGCGCGATACGATCGGATGCGGCGACTGGAGCAAATAGAACAGCGACGGCATGATGAAAATGAGCAACGAACCACTGACAGAGCCAACGATGCTGAGCGGAATCTTGACCGACGGCACGAAGATGCTGCAGAACAGGATCAGCGTCTGGCTCACAATCGTGACGATGGTGTACTCGCGGCGCGTCGCAGCGCTGGACGGTGTCTGCACGCCGTCGTTCTTGATACGCAGAAAGACGCTGAGGATGCACGATCGGAAGGGCCACATCGCAATCGGCGTCGTCAAGAGCAGCGCCACTGCCATGGCCGTGCGTCCAAGCAACAGCGGGAATTTAATCGACGGGTTGGCGCTGACGTACTCTGGCGAGAAATTGAGCAGGATGTTGTCCTTGGTATCCCGGCCGAATTGGAGATAGCCGCACAATCCGATCGTCTCGTACAGAATGAACGCAATCGCAATGGCACCAACGACGGCCTTGTTCATGCGCGAGATGCTGCGGTCGCGGAGCTCGTCGTACACTGGCAGAGCGGTGTTGTGGCACGCAAACGCAGCGATCAACAACGTGACCGTGTAGACGCTGCCGGGCTCAAAACGCACGGCTTCCACTTTGCCGAACTCGACCGTTGACGACTTGTTGTTGTAGGCAACGACGCAGGCGATCCAGACGAAGATGACGACGTACGTGATCGACAGGATGGCCATGACGCTCGCGAGCCGCAACTTGCCGATCTTGCGGTTGAGGCTGAGCGGCAACACTACGAAAGCCGTGCACACGACCGTGACGATCCACTTCTTGGCGGCTCGCACAGCGAACACAATGCTGAACAGATCGGTGATGAAGATGAAGTAGCTCACAAGCGTGCCGAAGCCACCGAAGATGAACGTGAACTCGGCCAACATCGTGCCGAACTTGCCCATCGTGTAGTGTCCGAGCGACTCGTACGTCTTGGCACAGTTGACGCCTGCGCGGTCACTGGCAGACAACAGCAGAAAGACCGAGTAGCGCGTGATCATCGCAATGGCCAGCATGATGGCATTACCCAGCAACCAGCCACTGGACGCAATCGCGAAGGGGACCGCCAGCGTGCCCGACCCGAGAATCGTGTTGGTCAGCGTGAACATGGAGCCGAGGACTGTGCTGGTGGCGTGGTGGTCGTCAGCATGCACCGGCGCAGCCGTTGGGTCTTCCACGTCGACGTCAAACGCAGCAAGGTTGGACGCCTCCTTCTGCAGCAGCCATTCCGTCTCGAACGAGTGCGATTTGTGCGCCTTCAGGCAGCGTGGGCTCTCAACGTACTCGCCCATGGACAGCGGCGCGCACTCGCACTGGTGCTTGATCGTCTCGATGATGTCCTTGGACGCATGGCGCACGGGCGTGAGCGACAGCCCGCAGTTGGGGATGTGGTGCGGCGGCGACAGCGTCACGGCGTCGCCATGGAGCGTAGCGGACTCGCTCTTGCTGTACTGCTGGCGCTTCTTGCTGACCATCGTTGCGCGGCGGTCGCAATGGCAATGGCGTTGTAGAGGAGGAGCAGCAGCGCGGCGTCGCTGGTGGTTCGGGCGAGGGGTTTCGCTCGGCTCGACGGTGCCGGTTTGGGAAGAGGCTGGCTGGGCAAAGCTGAGAAAGATTCAATCAAGCAATCGACACGGTCAGTCGACGATGGGGCCCACAGCAATACAAAACGGAGACGTGAGCCGCGATTTGGCAGGCCAGCGATGCCGAAGCAGTCGGTCTCTCTCAGGAACCAGCGGATCTGACAATGACACGGCGATGGCCCCGGGGCGAGGAATGACACCGCGATGGTGCTGTGTGTCTGCCCCTTCGGCCGTGTTGTGGGATGTCAAGTGTGGTGAAGGTGGCGAAAGCGGAGTTTTGGCCAATCAGCGTGTGGATGAAGAAGATGAGAACAGCCAATCAGCGCGTGGATGCGCCGTGACGCAGGGGCGATCCGCGCGGTGATTGGCTGAAAAGGAGCGCCGGGCGCAGGACTGCCGATGATGACGGGATCAGCTGCGGCCGTGCCACATGCGACATGGTGGTGGTGGGAGCCGTCACACGTCACAGATGGTCAGCCGGCAGTGAGATGGATGGGAGGATACCACCGCTGCATGCATTCCACCTGAGGGCTGCAATGCTGCATTGAGAATGAAGTTGAGGGACCAGACGCTGGATTCGCGACAAGCGACCGTCTCAACGTCGGAGACAGCGGAATGCTTCCGATCGCTTTGTTCACGGCTTGAATGTATGTTGGCGATTTCTGAAGTGATGGAGCACCTGGCCGATCTCACGAGGCACTTGTTACACGGGAACACCGCTGGCATCGATCAGCCGCGACTGTTGCTTTGCTCGTGTGTCGTTCTCTAACTGCGGATGCAGGTTTTGCCACAGTAAACTCACATCCTGGGACACCGAAGAGGCTGAAGGTCGTTGTGCTGCCCACCAACTGCGTCACCGTTTACCGAGTGCGCTTGTCGTCCTTCAGGTCGCATTGAATGCACACACATCCGTCGATAGCATGTAAACTTCTTGCTTGATTGTGAAGTCACGGGGCGATTTCGATTTCGAGCTGTTGCTTCCTTGGCTGGTCGTGTGTGCGATGCTGTTGCCACCGACCTTGAATTTCGATGGTCGTCGCCAATGCCGTGGCGACACTGGCGAAGCCCAAGTTGCTGCGTGCCATCTGTCGTGTGCAGTTGGTGACTTGTGCATCGTGCGGAGCGAGACCGTGTCGGCACCGTGCTAGTAGCTTGTGACCACCGCGACAACAGCGTGGACGCGAGCTTGGTAAAGCTTCAATATGGACCGTGAATCACAACGGCGCTGGTTGTACGGTAGCTTCCGCTGAGGAGGCCTTCTGACCAATGCGTTCCAGCAAGCAAGAGAATACAGAGAGGGATGACGCAGCTACCGATTGATCGACTGATTGACACAATTTCGCTGTGACTGCTCCGGCATTTGGAAAGTCTCGAACACCACCAGACACCTCACCCAGAGCCCCTTCATGTGCCTCGTTCCCTCCATTGCCATCTTGACGCTTCTGCGTGCATATTCTGCAATATATAAATATGTAATCAACAATATGGGTGGGTTCTTCGACATTGGTCGCTGGGCGGTTCCATCCGTGGAATTTTACCGCTTGATGGGTTCGAAGATCGCGACATGGTGGGTCAAGGCTTCTATCGGCGGCTTCCAGCACGCACTTCCATGGCTGCCAACAGCTGAACTGATCCTCACTCGTGCTTGTAACCAGTATGTGGGTTGGAGCTACCGGCGCCTCATTCATCGTTCCTCCCAGTGGAGTGATTTTGACCTGAAGGCGCTGATCGATTCCTCCGTCATCGACCATCAACAGCATCATCATCATCATCATCACCATCATCATCATCATCAAGACCAAAATGCACACGTCGTATTCGCTACTGTTGCTGCTGTTGCTGTGCCTCACAACAGCCACATCCATCAGCTTGGCTGCCGACAAGGTCATGGACGAATGCGACTTTGAACAGCCTGAGTTTAAGAGCATCGAAGCCAACCTCACGTCGTGCGAGAAAGCTGCTGGCACGAACCTCACGGGCCTCATCGTGGCGCCGACGTCGCTAGAGACCATCGAAACGCTGTGCTCCTGCACCACGACCGTCCAATACCTCAAGCACACGCCTCTGCCGGCGTGCAACTTCACATTCGACAGCGAGAGCGTGACGCTGTCGGACCACTTCGCCAAGTTGATCAAGAAATGTCCTGCTGCGTCCCCGACGCCAACCAACAGCATAAGCGGTAACAAGACAAGTGGATCGTCGAGTGACGCTGGAACTATCCAACTGCCGACGCCTTCGACGTCGCCCACGGGCAACGCACAAGCGAGCGACGAGCAGCCTGTTGGGGGACCACCTCCGACGCCCCGCGCGAATGGTGCCAGCCACGCCTTGGGCATCCCGCACGTGGCTTTCGTGGTCGGCGCGGCAGTCATGGCGAGCTTGTCTTAATTTATAATGCAAACGGTTTGCCTGGCTGTTTGTTGTCTCACCGTCTTGCTGCCGATTGTGCGGCGCTCACGAACGTTCCCTGGATGGTTGGATGCCCGCAATGCCCGACAACAGCGTCGCTATTTCATCTGTCGCGATCGAGTTCGTGCCCCTGACCAGTGGCCAGTGACCAACACTTGCTCCAGCGAGAATGCGCTCGCGGGCGCTCAACAGTGACGGCGGCGCTCGAAGTTCGTCAAGCACTGGAACCATCCGCAACCGATGCTTCCAGCGACGGTCAACGACGACAACAGCGAATGTTTTGGATCTTGGAATAATTGCTGGCGTGGTGGCGGCGGCTGCGGTCATTCTTTGGCTGCCGTGCCGACCGTAGAACAGGTATCATTCGTGCCGTCCAACGCCAGCGTATGCTTAGGCGCCTCCGTCCCCTCCTCTGCCACAAGCTGATCCGGCGACTAGGAGCTCAGACTCACGCGGGTTCCGATGGGAGATATTTCATTTGGACGTCAGCGCTCATTCAGTTCGGCGAGGTCCGATAATTTCCGGAGCGCCCGCGAAATGAAGATCGAGCGATGGTGAAGCGCTGTCTCAACTCAAACGAAGTTTTCCGCCATTTTGAAGAAATGCGCGCGGTTAACAGACGCTAGCGCTGTCCTTGAGCACGGTCCCAATGACGGTCGCTCTGGATCGTGCGTGCTGTCGGAAATCCTCCTGGTGGTCCAGTAGACGGCGAGCTTCGATCATCGTCGGTCTGTGTCTGGTTTGCTGCAAACCTCGAAGTCTGCCGACAGACCGACGATGATCGAAGCTCGCCGTCTACTGGACCACCAGCTAGAGGCGTCAAGACAAGCGCAAGTGTGTTGCATTAGAGGTCGCTAAGTGATGTTGGTGCACCTGCGAAACAGCTGTCGGTCAAGTGGAGTGCTCGGACACGACGAACTTGTTCCCCATCGATAGACGTCTCGTGTGCGCGTGTGGGTTGGCTGACTTCGAAGCATTTTGTGAGGAGAGGTCGTGGCTCCTGCCGGCACCGTTCCTGGGCACGTTTCTACTGAGCAGACGCCATGAGAGCGGTCGTACGTGGCCGAGTGGATGGGTGCATTCTGAATCGTAGCATAGCAACGGCCATGTCGATCGCCACGCGCGACAAAGACTTGGTAAGTCGTGCGCGACTGCAGTCACATCAGAAAGAACTAGCTCAAGCACACAAGGAGCAGAGAAGCAATCAAAATGACCGCCAGTGAGTTGCTGGTGATGCAGATACGCGCCTATTACTCACAGCTCATGCAATCTCTGCACCGACAGTTCACACCACCCCCAGCGACCCCGATGAGTCGGATGTATCGGACTTGGTTGGCGTGGGACCTGTTCAAGCGAGTTCATTGGGACCGTCAGCGAGTGCATCGACATCCAAGCCAACACCCAAGCCAACACCCAAGCCCTCACCCAGGACAACGCCCGCGAAGACTCTGCACCCATCACCAACGATTCACGCGATCTCGACACCTTTGCCGTCCTCGAATTATTCAGCGAACGCAACGGTCTTAGTAAGCAGCAATTTCTCAACCATTTCTCCCAGTCCAACGTTGCGGACGCCGAACCTAACACCCATCACTACACAGGCTGCTGATCCGCCAAAGCAACCCTCAACGTTCATTATCGCGGCCACCGCCTGCGCGGTCGTGATTGTGCTTGCCATCATTGCGCTTTTTGTTCGACGGAGGCAAATGGCCAAGAAGAAGGATCCCAACCCACCGCCATCACCACCGCCACCTATCTCCCCCAGAGCCATAATTCCGATGTTCAACGACGACGAAATTCAATTTACGCGCGTTTTGTGGCACGAAATCACGCTCAACACGTTGATCGGCGGCGGTGCACACGGTCAGGTCTACCGTGGCGTTTGGAAGGGCAGAACCGTGGCAATCAAGTGCCTCTATCCGCACAATCGCGACGCTCATTACCAAGTTGCAGCCTTCCTGACGGAAATCAAGCGCTGTGTCGAGGTCACCCACCCTAACATTGTCCACTTCATCGGTGTCGCGTGGAACACGGGCTTCGACGTGTGTATGATCCAGGAATTCATGCCCAAAGGCGACCTGCGCGTATATCTGGACGCTCTGATCAAGCAAGGCGCGTTCGACGGGCTGACGCCCACGAAGCTGCAGATTCTCGTTGATGTGGCAAGAGCCGTCGAGTTCTTGCATTCGATGGGCTGCATCCATGGCAATCTGAAACCCCGCAACATATTGCTCACCGAGACTGTGAATGCCAAAGTCGCCGACTTCGGCATCACGCGGGCGCAATCGGATCGGCCGACGAAAACGGACACGTGGCGCTACCTGGCACCCGAGGTACTGATGGGGGAAGGCCAGTCCAACTTGGCAGTGGATGTGTGGGCGTTCGGTGTCGTGCTCTCCGAGGTGGATACTAACCGAGTGCCCTACATGGACAAGTGCAAAAATGATGAGCAACAAATGGTGCTGAAGAGGATCGTATCGAGGGCGACTTCCGTCAACTTCTCGACTGTTGGTGGCCGAGATGCTGCAGAGGTAGCAGCGCTCGGTCGCGCGTGCGTAGCGTACGATGCCAACATGCGACCAACAATGGCAGAAGCACGTTGCCAACTGGAACATGTATTGGGGAAATGGTGCGCTCGAGAAACAAGGTGCTCGACGTATGCCTGCGAAAGAAATGAGTATGCAACAAGAAGCACAGTCTACAGCGATGAGCGCGAGCGACATACCAACTACTATAGCGATGGATTTGAAATGTGAGCACTATTGAATAATCCACCTGCACTCTTCGAGTGGGCCCACGTTGTCCTGATTTGAATCTTTTGAACGATTTTCGTGAGCGAGTTTGAGCGCCTCCACTAAGTGCCATTCGCTGCAGCACATTTATGGCTTGGGATATAGCTGGAAACAGTTCACGCGGGGGAGGAGAGCTGGTGTGACCTGTTATGAGCAGTATGTTTGGCCAAGAACGGGCCCATCGATGGCCTCGCATCGAACCAAACGCGACTTGCGTGAAGGCCCCAACACTACCTGTCGCGTCGATTGATCGCCCAGGCCCTACGCTCACGCGTGTGAATACAGCAGGTGTGATCGCCTCGACGGTTCTCTTCTGCCCAAAACAACGATTTCGTCTCGCGTAGACAGCGATCTTGGTGCCGCACATCTTCATAAGCGTTGCTTTGTGGCTCTATGCGATGACTGCGGCAATGACCGTGGTGGATCCTGCTGGAGTGCACATCATCGACAAACTTCGGGCCTATGGCATTGACGTGGTTTCCAGTAAGCAAGTGGCACTTGCCGCGCTGAACGGAGGCATAGC
The DNA here is from genome assembly GCA_002286825.1 of Lagenidium giganteum. Taxonomy (NCBI): domain Eukaryota; phylum Oomycota; class Peronosporomycetes; order Pythiales; family Pythiaceae; genus Lagenidium; species Lagenidium giganteum. The sequence goes on from NSDO01000429.1 coordinate 36,733, forward strand.
GGCCTGCCACTTCATTGGAGCCTTCCGCATGGTCTGTCGATCTCTGCGCGCTAGTAACCTGACGTTTGAAACCGACAATCAGCCTTCCCCTCCTACCTCATCGCATTACCACTGCTCTAATCTGCCGGCGCCTTCTATCGAAATCGTCACAAGCGATCAGTGCACGAGGTCCACATTTCGAAGTCGCATTCGTCCCTCGAGAGCTGCTGGAAGTGGCGTCGCAGAGCTTTTGGACCAGCAATGTCGTGTTTCGCGTGGCTCAACTGAACTGCTGGTCGACACCGTTGCTGCATCTCATTGCAAATCGTCGACATGTGCGCTTGATCACGCTTCGTGCCTGCTGCCTGGCGATTGACGTCTTGCTGGACATCTCTGTTACCTGTTCTCGTGCTGCTCCCATATCTCATCGCAATGATTTATAGCAACTTCGGCATCGTGTGGCTCGTAGTCGGACGTGCTACTGTTCGTTCCGACGACGTGGTATGGACTTGCGGCGCAGGTGTTGCCATTTCTAGCTACTCTGCAAGCACTGGCGGATAGCACGTCAATGACACGAAGAAACGCGTCCTTGAAATTCAAGCACAGCCCAATCTTTCCTCAGGCTTCAGATAATCAAGAAAAACATGGAAGCAGTCACTTTCTTGGTGCTAGCCATCACGAGCGGTCTTTCCCCCTGCGACTTCTAGATCTTGCATTTCTCGTTTGGGGAATGACGCTATTGATAATGTATCGGAGTGGCTTCCTACCTGAGCGCGCTGTCAGAACCATTTGTCGATAACAACGCCGTCCATGGTCAACCCAGCTCATCATAGGTGAGGTCGTGGTAATCGACTGCCATCGTGTTGGAATCAACGGAGCAGTGTCGGAGATAGAACCACTCCGGCTCAAAGACTGAAATACTGGATGACAATTACGGTGTGCGCTTGCCCCACGACGTGCAATATCCGGCTGGTGCGTCTTTTTTCGCCAGTTATCTCCATCCAAAACACCGCAATTGAGTCCATTCCCGCGTGGGTCTATCAAGCGAGCATCAGCAAAGTGTTGGCGTGGAATAGCCCATTTGTGCTGGCAACTCAAGTCGACATGTGCAGCAGACAAAGATCGACTGTGAGTATAACGTTTGGACGTATGGATTTCACGACTGGGTTGCAGGCTTCCATCTCGCATACAATCCGTGATTTCTATCAGAACTGAAAGTGTGAATAGATGCATTGTGATGCCTCGTTATCTGGAACGATAGACTGATATGCATGATTTCTGGTGATGGCTAGTGTGTGCACAAAAATGATCAGAAGTTCGTGGCTTTCATGATTCGACTGCACGTGCCTCCGCGATCTTGAAAGTTAGTGTGCCAGTCAGCCACGCCAGGGTGTGTTGTCCGGGACTGATCGCATGCGCCTGCCTTCGCGTGATCAACTCGAGGCGCACGCTGCCAATAGCTTCAAACCTCGATATTTTGAATTGCAGGGGCAGTGACACCGATGACCAGCGCGCCCGGGTTAAGCGTTTGCAACCTGTCCCCACATGTGATATTCGTAATACATTTCATTTGTTTCATGGGTTCATTAAACTTCATCAATTTATCGACGGCACACCAGCAGTCGAATATCGCAGTTTACAGCGATTTCTTCGTCATAATGACAACCTGTTTACAAACGTCAGACACATTTGATCCATGCCATGCGAGCTACGCACTTGTGGCCATGGATAAACGCAAAGTTTACCGGAGTTCGGCGAGCTGAAGGGTTGTGATGCAGCCGACCTTCAGGCGTTTCAAGTTGGGAGCCGAATAAAGCAGCAGTCAATCGTGCAATCGAAGGGAAGACTTTTTCACACGTGGAAACAAGCGATGAACGTGCCTACGCTGTCTGCCGATATGACCCAGCGTAGCGGTCCTGCGCTTCCGCGTGCAAATACAGTCACTGCCATCACAGCTGCGGCGCTCGTATGCTCGAACCAAGGATTCTTTTTCGTTTGGATGGCTATTCTAACGACACACATCTTCATTGGCATTGCGTTGTTCGTGTTTGCTTTGACAGCAGCACTGGTAGTGCTCGATCCAGCCGGCCTCCAGATCATCCAACAGCTACAAGAATTTGGCGTGGAAGTCTACGCTGGAATCCTCGTCGCTCTCGCGGTTCTCGAAGCTGTCATAGCATTCAGTCACTTCATTGGGGCTATGCGTATGGTCTACCGATCCCTATGTGCTTTGCGCTTGACATTTCTCCCGGGGAACCATGAACCCGGGCTGACCGCATCCGATCGCTGGCGTTCCCGATTGTGGCACACGCTGACAACACCATGGCGAGCGGTCGGCATCCGTGGACGGTACTTTGAGCTCGCTTTCGTGACGCGTGAGATGTTGGAGGTTGGATCGCTGTCGCTCCAGTGCTTCTGGATTAGCAAGTTCGTCGCTCGAGTATGGATCAACCGATTCGCTGTGTCGCTGCTGGTGCTCAATTGCTGGTCGACGCCGTTGCTTCATGCGGTGGCAGAGCGTCGGAAAATGCGTTTGATGACTATTCGGGCTTGGTGTTTGGCAATTGACGCAGTGCTCGACGTGTTGATGGCATCAGTGCTTCCAGTTCTTGTTGTGTTGCCGTATCTTCTCGAGATCCTTCACGGCAACTACGACAACTTGTGGCTCGTTCAACTGAAGTCGGAGCTTCAACTACTAAATCCATCAACGTGGTACTCGTTGGTGGCACAGGTCTTGCCACTCATTACGACAGTGCGGGCATTGGCAGACATCAAGATGCTGACACGAACGGCCTCGTCCGTCAAACCCAAACGCAATGCGGTCGCCATCGCACCTCACTCGGCCCATCAACAAGTCATTCAACGTGTTGAATCCACTCAACACAGGCGGCCATGGCAGATGAAATTGCTGGACCTCGGGTTCGTTGCCTGGGGAGTTGCATTGTTCGTGATGTATCACAGTGGCTTTTCGCACTATAGTGCTGATTCCGCGAGGGTTTGCTTGTCCCTCCGCTATCCGTGGTTGTCGAAACACATGCTATGTGAAGTCGTAGTGATCGACTGTCATCGCTTAGGAATTAATGGCTCGGCCACGCACTCCCTTTTATCTTCGTTGGCCGTAGATGAGATTGGCGCGTTGACGTTCTCTCACTGCCCAGCGTTGGTGATTCCCGATTCGTTGTCCCAGATGTCTGCATTGATGGAGCTTGCCATTTACAACAGCACAGTGCTGTCTTGGGAGGGAAGTGCTGCTCTCAGAGGAAAAACACATCAATTCATTATCCGCATCATCCTGTATCGTGTCAACTTGGACGCCGTCGGCAACGCTCTACCGGCCGGTTTGTTTTCAAGCTATGATCCACCAGCGCCGATGGTTTTCGTTGTTGGACGCACCAACGTTTCATTACAGACAACAGAGCTTCCATTAATGTCTTGGCGTCGTATTCGCGTTCTCGCTCTAGAACGGAGTGAACTACCCGTTATCTCGTCACAGATGGTGAAAAGTGCCAGCAGTCTCATTTCTTTCCTCGGCAATGACCGTCTGGCTCAAGTCCCATTGACAGCGTTCATCGGATCGAAAACAATGGTGTTAGACAACAATTTGATCATTAAGTTGCCGCCTTCCGTCAATTTTCCGACTGGAACACCAGCTCCCGCGATTATCTCCATCCAGAACACTACAATTGAGTCGATCCCCTCATGGATCTATCATGCTAACGTCAGCAAGGTGTTCGCCTGGAACAGTCCTATCTGCGCGGTGAACTCGACTCGGCAGGTGCAACAGACCATGATCTTTTGCAATTTCAGCGCGTTGTCGTATGGGTTTGACGTGTGGGTTGCTAGGTACAAGATGGAATACTAGCATCAACATCGGAAGTACATTGCCACTCAATCAACTAATTCCCCTCCATCGCAATTCGTCGTCCGCCGTGAGTTTGCGTCCATCAGCAATTGAGGGGAGTGACACACGTGCCGGCAGGAGCACAAAATTCAGCACGAATGAAGACAACGAGCAGCTGTGCTGGACCACTTCAAGAGCTGCAGATTATATTTTGATTCCCTCACCCATATCTTGTGATAATAGTGACTGAAGGTGTGATCCCGTGGTCATTCAAACCCTGCGAGGCCAATTTTTCCGCTGCTGTTTGTTTATCGAGGTGTGTTCAACACCAACTACTTCTAACGAAATGAATGCGACGTCCATGACGCTTGTAGACGCCAAAGGCGGTGAGATGATTCACCTCAGATGAACCTCAATGTGAAGGATAACGCTCCATTGCAGTCAATAACTACAGTATCCAGACATCCAACGCGTTGCGAATTGTTTGCAACAAGCTCTGTCCAGCCTTTGTGCGAATTATCTCCGATTTCATAGATGCCATGCTCAGAGAGATCGCTCCGAAGTCGTTCATCCGTCGCGCGTATATCCAACTGCACACGCGCATTCAGCGCTCAGTATGCTACTGATGAAGCTGTCGACCAAGAACGTACCCGAACATCGTGACGTGCGCAGTTTGCTGCAGTACGAGCACTGCTACGACGTGATTGAGCTTCGTTACTTTAATGTGACGACGCGTTGCGTGTAGGACGACGGTGCGTTCACGCAAGTGCGTGCACCGAAAGTATCGACGCACATGCGTGCACTAATGGCGATATTGTGTGGCTTGACTCATGCCTGTATCCGGCACTCTGGTTGACTACGATAATCTGGTGCGTGTGCTCGGTGACGCGCCTTAACGATAACTTCTTGCATTGTTCATTAACGTCGAAAGTCCCTCAATGAGACAGCCAGCTGTACTTCTATGGTGCTAGGCTACTACCTGTTGTCGCTGCTAAATCTCAAAACCTGATCCGTGTGTGAATCATGATCCCCTTTTCCATCGCATAGCATGATTTTACTGACTCGAAATGGAATTAGCCACCTCCTGTTATCATCTACGGTTGCAGAAGTACTGGGCGCGGCCTATGCGAACACGAGTGCGCTATGTCCTCATATTGATTGTGGTACTCGTTCGTCAACTAGTCGCGATCCGAAAATCCGAATACGACCGCGCATTTGCAGTGCTCAAACTGGACTCGCGTCGCTACATTCCACAAGTCGACAAGTCATGTATCAACGCCATCCAGCAGCCTCGTTTCCCAACCAACAACGGTTCGGGCAAAATGCACACTTCGACTGTGGACTGCAGACTTATCAGTGAATTTTTTTCCGATCACCACCGTGATACTGTAAGTTATCACGGTGATCTAGGCCTCGGAAAAAAAATTCAATATCCGTGATTGTGAAGCAGCTTAATCGGACCAAACGATGACGATGGAGATGGGCACATGGCTCCTGAGTTGCTGATGGGGATCACTACGCGGAAGTGGTGGCCTTGACACGATCGTGCTTGGAGTTCGACGCCTGGAAGAGACCAACCATGCGAGCCGTGCGGAGTCAGCTGGAGCGTGCGGCTGAGGGCTGCGCACACGCCGGCTAAAGAAGAGGTTGAAGTCGTTGCAGTTACGCTGCGAGAATATGGTTGCCGTGGGTTTCTACGTTGGTACGCATGCAATAATGAGTCGAATGAGTGCACAGATGCATAGAAGCAGCGTTCAATGATTGGTCGTGATCAGCATAACATCTGCTGCCACTCAGGATGCCACATTTCTCCCACTCCACTGAATGCGTTCCGAGGATTGGACTGTCCCCACTTGGGACAGCCCATTGTTGTTGGTTTGCCAACGACCTGGTGGATAAAGTGCTCCTGATGTGCGCAGCAGAAGAATGCCAATATGAGTGGCCACGAGTCGGACATGGTGAGTGCCAGACTCGTGCAGCTCCTTTTCCAGAAGCAAGCACGTGAATATGTGACGGATGCTTATGATCGCTGCATTTTAATGTTGGCGATATTTTCCAACTATTACGAAGTTCACAGCAAACTCTATGGAGAATACACGTATTCGGTGTTCTGTTGAATACGCCATTTAATTCACAAAACTACACAACTAATATGGCTCTAGGGATAAAGTAAGTGGCGGTGGCCGTCAACGACTGCCACGCACCAACGTGTACGATAGCTCTTCTGCCCTGCTTGCAGGACAACACTCGAGTCGGCGAGAAACCCGCGGCTCACTCACAGCTCACAGCACATTCGCAGCGTTCGAACGCGACGCCATGGCGAACTGGCGCTCGCTCTCCTCCACTTCTTGCATTAACCGGCGCTCACGCACAAGCATAAAAGCAGCAGCAGCCACGCCCACGGCGCCGACCACGAGGATCACGAGGATGACGGACACTGTCGCCTTGCTGATCCCACCACCATCGCTGCCAGACTTGTTGTCTGCCTGTGTTTCCTTGTTAGCATTTGGACTCGGAGTCGGAGGGTCCGAAGAACTCACCGGCGCTCTGCTAGAGGGGCGAGGAGCCCGACTGGCGGGCGCTTGCGTTGTCTTGGACGGCAATGGCGACGGCGACGCCGTTTTGCTGCCGCTGCTGCTGCCGCTCTGAGAGCTCGAAGCCGTCGCGTCGGGCTTGGGCGTCTTGGACGGCGTCGACGTCACGGTCGGTGTGGGCGCCGTGGTCGGCGCGCTCGTATTGCTGCCACTGCTGCTGTCGGAAGGCGCAGACGTGGGCTTGGGCGTCTTCGTCGGCGCTTCCGTAGGCGCGGCCGTGGTTTTGCTTGGTGCTGGCGATGGCGATGGCGACGACGATGGAGACGGCGATGGCGACAGAGTCGGCGCTTCCGTCGTCGAACTAGGTGTGTGGGTAGGTGCGGCGGGTGTCGGCACGGGCTTCCGCGTCACCTCGTCTTCATGGCTGCTGCCGTCCGCATGTACGCTCAGCGTGGTCACAGCGATCAGCAGCAGCAGCGCCAGCGTCCGCCTCATCCGTCGTTGCCCTCGTCTGGCCATGATGGTCAATGACGGCGTCAGCGACCGGCAGCGTCATCCGCAGGAAGAAATCGAACCACCACGTCAGCGGCAACGTTCACCAACAACAGGTGTTCCCAACGGATTCTGCGTGATCCAGGTGAGAGATTAGGGGTGTCCGTCTATCGAGGTGATCCTGCAGATCCCACACATCTCAGGGCACTCCCTGTCCCTCACGAGGGACCAAGTAAGGGACACAAGGGACAGCGTACTGACAACTATGTTGCAACTATTATTGGACTTTATGCTGCAACATGGTCGTAGATTTGTTTCATTGCATGTCACTTGCAATAATCAATTCTTGGATTGATTGGTGCTTGGTGTGGAGAGGTGCGTCATGTGGTCGGGAAGAGCGCAGCTGATGGATTCATCCATGAGGATCATCATCGCGTGTGTGCAAAGCTGTGGAGGACATGAACGACCATGGAGGGACATTGGGACATTGCGGCTGCCGAGAGCGTTCCTGTGTTCTTGTGGTGGTGTGGGCGACAACCAGTTGTCTTTGTGGCCTGCCTGGTCTTTCCGCCGTGACTGCTTCATGGTCACGCGCCCAGGCTTTGTTGGTGACTTGCGCTTTCCTCTCCTGCTCGATCTGGAAGCACGTTCTCATGGCGCAGATGTGTCTGCTGGCGCGGACCAAGCAACAAAAAATGTTGGCGTGGACCGAGCCACCCAGCGTCATCATCAAGCCGAGCCGGCCAGCGGCACGTGCCGAACGCCTTTGCATCGCTTGCTTGCCTCGTGCCTTCGTGGCTCCAAGTGAGCACCCCGCACCGCGATGCACCATCCATCCATTCATTCATGAGCACAGCCTCGTTTTTTGTTTACACAATATGTGTGCTCTCTGGCTGAGCTGCTGCGTTGCTTGCTTGTCGCTCGTTGTCTGTGTCGACCACAACGATCGTAACCTGTAATGCATATGTTCGTCTGATTGTGTATGTCTACGTGTTATTACATCATCATCATCTCTAGTTGTTCTTCTTGGCATTGACCTTCTTCAGCTTGGCATCGAGCTTAATCAGCATGTCTTCGACCATGGCATCCAGGTCGTAGTCGTGCTGCCAGCCCCAGTCCTCGCGGGCCTTGCTGTCGTCGATGGAGCGTGGCCACGTCTCGGCGATCTGCTGGCGGAAGTCTGGCTCGTACGTGATCTCGAAGTTTGGCATGAACTTCTTGATGGACGCCGCGATCTGCGCTGGCGTGAACGACACGGCCGTGATGTTGTACACGCGCTGAGTCAGCTGCTCCGATGGCGCGTTCAGCAGCGCAATGGACGCCTTCAAGCAGTCAGGCATGTACATCATTGGCAAGCACGCGTCTTCCTTGAGGAAACACTTGTAGCTGCCCTTGTTCAGCGCGTCATAGAAGATCTCGACGGCGTAGTCGGTGGTGCCGCCACCTGGCCACGCCTCCGACGAGATGATGCCTGGGTAGCGGATCGAGCGGAAGTCCACGCCATAGCGCTGGTTGTAGTACTCGCCGAGCAGTTCCAAGTGGATCTTGGTGATGCCGTAGCTGTAAATGCACGCACAACGTCAATGATGATGTCCATATCCAAAACTGGCAGGAATGGCAGCGACTTACATGGTGGTTGGACGCATCACACACTCGTCGGGCGTCATGTCCTGTGGCGTGGTTGGGCCAAAGACCGCGATGGTCGATGGCGAGAACACGCGCAGGTTGTTTTGCTGCGCGATCTCGAGCACGTTCTCAATGCCGCGCGAGTTGACCTTGAGCGCCAGCTGGGGGTTCTTCTCGCCCAACGCCGACAGCAGCGACGCCATGTGGATGATCGTGTCCACGCCATTCTCGAGCACAATGCGCGCCAGCGAGTCGCGGTCCTGCACGTCGCAGTACACGAACGGACCCGAGCGCTCCGATGGCGCGCGGATGTCCGAGTTGACGATCGAGTTGTTGCCGAACAGTTCACGCAAGTACGGCACCAGCTCCATGCCTGAAGACACACAAGCAAGCCACGTCAGTGGAGAGGTCACCCAGCCACCCCCAGCATTCTCAATTAACGGACTCACCGATCTGACCCGTGCCACCAGTCACGAGAATGCGCGATTCCTGGTTGAACACATCAAAGCCGCCCGTGTACGTGCACTTGTTGCGCGAGTTGGAGGTCGGTGGCGTCGCAGTCGAAGCCGAGAAGGCGCGCTTGGCCGCGGCCGTGGCCGTGCGTGGGGCACGCTGGGCAAGCTGGCGGAGAAGCATCTCTGCGGCTTGTCCCTGTGTCTTGCGCTGCCAATGGAGGAATGAGCGAGCTCGTTGCTGTGCGCTGTTGTCGACGATGGCCGCGGCCCGGCCAGCTCAGCACATGGAACGCTTGCTCGTCCGTCCACCACCAGGCGAGCCGGCATTGCATGTGCCGGCCGGCTCGTGAGCCGCACATGGAGCGGCGTGACGCATGGCACAGCACGGGCGCGAGCTGCCAGTCAGAGAGAGCGCCGAGGCCTCATGCACACAGCTCATGAGACACATCGCTCCACCCAAACGAGCCGGAGATGCACTTCGCCTCGCCAACCTTCAATGACCAGCGCCAACCAAGAGGTAGGATCACTTGCTGCAGGTCTTCGACCATACATTATTCAAACAAAATCTCAATATGTTATTGAAGAGTATCGGTTTCCACGTTTATATATTGTTAGTGATGTTGAACTTCAAGGTGGGTGGTGTGGTGCACACCACGTGCTGGTCAGCATGGATTTTCCGAGGTTTTTGGACGGCCCGCGAAAAGTCGCGACCATCGCCCATTGAGGGGGCAGCTGTGGGGATCCATTGGTGTTATATTGCGCATGGTCGACGCCTGACACGCAAGTTTGGGAGGCGCATGACGACATCCGTGGGTGCGAACGCGCGGCGCCAGCAGGAACCCATGAAGACGAAGCAGGGGCAGGCCAGTGCTGCTGCTGAACAGGAAGCGAAAGGGTTTGTGGACCGCGCGCTCGGCCCGATCTTGGAGCACTTCCCGCCGTCGATCCAGCAAACGCTGCGCAGCCGGTTCTGCGCCGAGTACTTGGCGCCGGCCACGGCAGAGCTGGAATTGCTGCTGCAGAAGCGCTTGACGGACGATGAAGTGCGCCATTGGCTGTTTGCGCCGCAGCCGCGACAGTACACGCAGTATGCAGTGCTGCTCGCCGTTGATGGGGCAGCTGCCCCAAGCAACGCGACGGCCCAGGCGTGGACGATGCTGAAGAAGCGCTTCATGACCATGTTCTACCTCAAACACGCGCAGAACTGGCCTCTTGTGGTCGAGTTCTTGCTGCGCGGTGGGCTTCAGATCCTCGTGGACTCGTTCCTCGATGACGACCTACAGACGCGTGGTCAGGCCATCGACTCGTTCGTCCAGATCACCGGTCACGCCGCGTTCGACTGGTTCGCTGATCCCGTTGGATACGACGCGAAAGTGCTGCACAGCAGGATGATCGCATTAGCAGCGCCGAGCGCTGGCTTCCTGCGTGCCATTCTCACAAACATTGAGCTGTACGGGAAACCTGACAGCACTTCAGCAGCAGCCCAAGGAGACGGCACAGCCGATGACATTGACAGTGGCAACGAGACCGTGCCGTCGGCACAACGGTTGCCTGGTGGGACGTTCGTCATGCTCCAGATATTGGCGTTCTTCCTCAGCTGGGTCCGCAAGTTCTACACAAACAACGAACTGCGTCTGAGCCGCGAGTTGCTGGACTTGCTGCAGCACTGGCCGGAGCGAACGCGCTCGGAAGAGCCCGAAGAACTCAAACTCGCACAGCAATTGTACGATGACTTCAGTCGCTGGTCAGCGATTGAAGATAGCAAAGAAGCGAACCCAAAGCAACAGGAAACGGCAGCGGCGCCTATCATCTCGACTGGAGATGCTGGGAACGAGAACAGACAACAGAGCTATTTCTCCAAAGACAACGTCGAGTCCCTTCTTCAGAAAGCGTCCACCAGTGATCACTGTGATAGCGCTTTTGAAGAAGCCATCAAGCTTTGTTCGATGGCAATCGACGCGAACGTAGGAGTGCTTGATGCTCGACTGCTGCGAGCTACAGCACTGTTAATGCAGCTTCGCATCCAAGCAAAGACAAGCAAGACCGGGTTTGTCGATTCCGAGAACGCAAACAGGTTCGTGTCCTGGAGCAATCCGATGGAGACCACGACTCACCATCACGTGTACCAGGTGCTTAGACGACTGTCGAGCCATGTTGGGGCTGGAAACGTCCAACGTCGACGCAATCCGCATCCAAGTCGAGGTCCTGAGGCTCATGAGGTTGTGGGCCGACGCGGTGGATCTGCTGGACTCACTGCTCACAGACGTAGACGTCAACGACAAGTTCCGGTGCGAAGACATCGCCTACTTCCAAACAGTTCGAGATGAGGCACAGCAGGAACGTGAGGCCCTCGAGGCTCTAGAAGCAGAGCAAGCTCGGAAGAACAAGATCCGCCAAGCCAAAGAGGAGGTGAGAATCGCAACTTCCATTGTTCGCGAGGAATGACTAAAAGAACCGCTGTGATGCAGGCGATCTTCCAAGCTCTGTTGCTCCAACAACAACCTGAAGACGTTCGTGATGTCACACCTACCGTTAACGACGTCAACCTTGGTTCGCCTGACACTCCAAGTCCACAGACACAGCCTATCGAGGACAGCGACAGCACTTCGATGTCGTCCAACTCTGACATTCTGCGTCGGTTCACTGCCCGAACTGCGAAGACGTCGGCCGCTCGCAAGGGTCGATCAACCAAGTCTATCCAGGACGAACCCGTTAAGGCGATTACGCGTGCGCAAGCATTCCTCAAACGCTTCTACCGCGCCAAACAAGATGCAACACAGCTTTGGAATCTAGTGTCGACATGCGAGCTGGGAGAACTTGCGGATGCCATCAACACGTCTTTACCGGAAGATTGCTTCCCTATAATCTTGCAAGCCATCGAGACTGCAGCTGTACGTGCACTCAGCAACACAGAGCAAGCACGCGCTGTTCGAGTAGCCCAGCTGGTCCAACGTGCTCCGCGATTTGTGTTCTACCGCGACCTCGCGACAGTGGATGTTCAGCGCTCGCTCGGAGCGTCCCTCGTGGCGATTGAAGAAATTCGTCAGCGGCTGGATGCCTCAACGCTAGCAGCGTAATCTCATAACACCCATGCAAGGATCGATGCTCGGACATCCGTCCATCGTGTGTCAGTACGCGACTTTGAGACCGTGCACCCCTCAGCACCGCATCGACACAGCCTTTGGAAGAGTCTGGCCATTGCCAAGTGCTCACTGCATGTGAAAAGGAACTGTAACCTAGGATATCAGACAAAAATATTGCTTTTCGCTTATAAATGTTGGAGCACAACTGACTAAATCCGTGACGTCCCCCATGCGCCATTAGGTCGCACAAAACAACTGATCAAACGGTGAACATGCAGACCAGCAGCACTAGTACGGCTTCGTCTCTCTAAACCTGACTTGGGTAGCTTGGCGTCTTGGCGGCCTGGAAGCCCGAGTCGTCGTTGTCGCTGCTTTCGTGGTCCGTCTCGTTGAGCTGTTCGAGCGTGAGGCCCTTGGTTTCTGGCACCCAGAACGAGAAGAGCAGGCCGAGGAAACAACACGCCGAGAACGTGTACAGCACGTTGCGCAGACCGTTGGCCGAGCCCTTGGCGATGACCGAGAAGCCCTGAGCGGCAATGATGGCACCAACCTTGCCGGAGGCGGCCGAAATGCCGTGACCCGTGGAGCGCACTGCCGTTGGGAACACTTCGGCAGGGATGATGAACGTGGTCGCGTTAGGACCGAAGTTGAAGAAGAACTGGGCGAACGAGTACATGATGACGAACAGCGTGTGGTACGACTTCTTGAGGTCATCGAGGAAGATGGCGAGGAACAGGAAGAGCAGCGCCAGCATGACGAAGCCCATGTACTGGATCGGCTTGCGGCCCCACTTGTCGACGAAGTAGACGGTGAACCAGTAGCCTGGCACGGTACCCGCCATGTTGATGACGGCCGTACCGCAGGCGCGCGCCCAAAGGTCGTCGAAGATCCTCTGGTTGCCCTTGGTCGTTGGCTTGCCGAAGCCGATGATGTCAAGCACAACTGGCGTGTTGAGCGACGTACCGTAGTAGCCAATGTCCAAGAAGAACCAGGCAGCCGCACAACCGATCAAGACCTTGAGGTTGACCCACTTGTTGAAATAGTTGCGGAACGCGAACGCGAAGTCGGCGAAGAAGCCCTTCTTGCCCTCCACTGGCTTCTGCACATCATGCGTGAGGTTGTTGGTTTCCAGGAACTGCTGCGTCGCCATGGCGCCGCCATCTTCATCCTTGAGCACATCCATGGCGAAACGTGGCGTCTCCGGGATCTTGAGGCGCCAGTATACGGCGGCAAGCGCTGGGATCGCACCAAAGGCTGCAGGAAACGCCAGCAGTAGCCCAACGAGGATGCACCGTTGTCAAGGATGCTCTGCTTCATGATGGAGAGGATGATGACGGCCATGATGGCGCCGGTGATGATACCGAAGCCCTGCATGGCGAACACGGTGGCAATCATGGTGCCACGACGCTTGGCCGAGGCGAACTCACTGGTGATGACGGCCGACACAGGGTAGTCACCGCCAATGCCGACGCCAAGGATGAAGCGCCAGATGCCGAGCATGATGAGGAGGTTGTTCGGGTTGCCATTGACCGGCCAGCTAGCGAACGCGCAGAGCAAAGCGCCGGCAATGAGGATCATGAGCTCAATGCCGTACACCTTCTTACGACCAAGGATGTCACCCATGATGGCGAACGAGATCTGGCCAACAGCATTGCCCCACGAGGACGCAGCCTTGACCCAACCATCGGCCTTGGATTCCAAGCTCGAGTGCCCAAAGTATTCATACGCGATCATGGGCACCATGAGCGAGATGACGAAGTTGTCGTACGAGTCGATGAAGAAGCCCGAGCCAGCGACCAGAATGGCCTTGACGTGAGCCTTGGAGAACTTGGCATTGTCCAATGCCGCGAGCGCGTCCGTGCGCGCCGTACTGGCCACCTCGGGGTGAGCTGGCGTGGAGGCCATTCCTGAGCTGAGCGGAACTAACTGGGAAGTGGCGCTGGTGAGAACGTGCGCCCTGGAGCGGAAATTCAGAACTGAGCTGCTGTGAGAGGAGAGACCACAGCAATGGCGATGGCCAGCAATGGCGATGGCCCTAGACAGACAGACAGTCGACCTGGCAGCCAGCCCCAGCCACGGTCAGCCATGGTCAGTCTGGGCTGGCCATGTCTGGCCTGGGCTCATCAGTCGCGTCAACCGCGCTCAGCTGCCGCCGTCCCAGGCGTTCCCGCGCAGATTCACGCAGCAGGCGAATCTCCATTCATCCATCGCGCAGGTGGCGTCGACGCTCCACGCTTGAGCGGATGCGTCCCCATGGTCAGCGCCAGGTGCCGCGAATCTTGAATCTTGAAGCGCCGTTAGACGCCGTAAATTACGACCGCTCAGCTGACCACGTGCGCGAACATTACGGAAAGATTCCGAGGTTGGTCAGGTGGCGGCAGACTGGACAGACAGCGGTGCCTGCACGACGCTGTGACGGCCGGTCGGGCCAGGCATTGGTCGCTGGATTGTCACGAGACGGCGGCGTCATGCGGATCAGAACGAGGGCGGCAGGTGGGCTCTGCCTTTGTGCCATGTGATGTGAGGCAGCTCGCTCTTTGCTTCGTACGACGGACGCCCTGTCCAGCGCCGCTGTGCGCGCTTCAACATGTCCACTGTCATTGCATGTCATTGCTGTGGTCGGCTGTTGGCGGGAGAGTGGGAGCGAACGCTTGTGGTGACGGCGGTCGACTAAATGCTGATCGCGTATGTGGTGGTGGCTTTGGCGTCGTGATTGYCACGACTGCCATTCGTGATCGATGGCGGGTGCGAGCCGTCGCACGCGGATTTAATGAACGTGCCCGCCACTAGACGGGTACGTTCTTTGTCTACCAGTAGCGGTTGAGCTGGCGCCGGAATTGGCGCACTTATACTACGGGACCGCGCAGTGCGTGCTTACCTGCCCATGTCACAGTCTCCTCGCATCCTTTCTCTCTCTTTGGTTCTCTCTTCCATGCACCCAACCCATGAGCCATGGTCCATGCATTGCCCATGGCAGTCGGGCGAATCTGCGAGGTCGATGCAGCGAATCCGAATCTTGGGGACGATGGAACTTCCATCACTTCGATTGGAAGTGGACTCGCGGATCACGCGTCCTCCGAGGGAGCGCCACGGTACGGTATCTGGTCTGCGAGGATGAGGATGGTTGACGGCATGTTGATGGGACAGTCTGCCCGTTGACGTGCTGCAGCGCAGTTCCCTTGCTTGGGCTGCTGGCTGCGCGTGCATCCGAGTGCTGGCACGAGAAGATGGCTGGTGGAGGCTGCACCAGTGCATGGTCGACACGGGAGCAGCTCCATAGCCGCCGAATAAATAGACAGCGGAGCAGAGCCGAAGAGCCTCGGTGACCGCCCTTCGACATGTTGCGACGTCTCAAGGAACGCGTTGCTGTGTGTGTCAGCGAGGACGGGCACGCGGACTTCCACGGTCAGAGGTGAGCTGGGGCGTCGGTGCTTCTTCGCGTGTGATGTGCCTGCGCTCAGTGAGCACAGGCGAGTCGCATTTAATGCGAGACCGACAAGTCGTGGAGAGGAACACCAGCGAACATGGCTCATGGGCCGCACCCAACACGTCCCACGCCGTCGCATTATTAACAGCTGTGCATGCCCGCTCAGGTTATCCACCAGCTGCTGCGATTCAACTTCCACAAGCGTTGCTCGCCACGTCAACTCAGGCCACGAATGGATCATGGCATCATGCCGAGTCCTTGCTGCTGTACGTTGTAATACATAACTCCGCTTGGCATTCTCCTCTCGTTAGTGTTCTTCCTACTATGATACGGCTTCGACAATATTAACATCTCGCTGCTCGATTGCTGTCTTCGTCCTTTGCTTCTTCGCCAGCCACGTCACCATCTTATCCTCAATTGGTAGCCCGCAGGATCGATCTCGTTGCGGAGTCTGCGGTGCTGAGCCACTACGATTTCCTCAACCGTTGAGACACGAAGAGTTGGATATCGCGATGCAACTGGAGATCTGACCGACAGACGTGTTCTGGTGGGGGCTTTTAGCTAGAGCGGCGGAGTGTACCAGCAGTCGCAGTCGCGCGAGCCGGCGCTGAATCAAAACTGGCCGTCGCTGGAACGGGGGTTCATATGGTACTTGCTCGCAAGGCGTGGTCTGCAGGATCAGACATCAAACACGGCCAGCGGTTTGTCATCGCGCTGCGACTCCCGACTGCGCACACGCACGGATGAGTTACCTGAAGAGGTTGCGTTGCCGCCGGTGGTCATCACGGCGGCGGACGAGGCGGACGCGTTCGAAGTTGTCGTCGTCGCGGCGCCAGAAATCTGCTGCAGCAGACTCTCCATCGGTGGTGATACGGCCCCGCCACGACCAGCAGCCATCATTGCTTGGGATATGGACAGAGCCAATGCCTCGTCGTCTTTATCATTGCGACCGCTGCCTGAGCGAGCTCTTGGGCGTGGTCTTGCTCGACTTCGATTCCGCGACGCGGCACTTTGAGCACTCTCTTGAAGCTGTTGTTGTTGCTGCTGCTGTTGCTGCTGTTGCTGCTGTTGCGCTTGTTGGCGTTGCAGATCCTGTTGTTTTTGAGCTGCTGCCAGAACCGCAGCCACTTGCTGCTGGGCTTGCTGTTGCTGGTGCATCTGACGCTGCTGCTGGTATTGCTGTTGCTGCTGCTGCTGCTGCTGCATGTGCTGTTGTTGCTGGGATCCTGGATGCATCGCGTAGTACAAGGCCTGCTGAGGTACCAATTGGCCGTTGATTAACTGATACCCAGTGATGTGCGTCTGGAAAGTGTTGCCAGCAGCAGCCATCATCTGCGAATACTGCTTCGATTGGGCAGTCTGTGCTTGGGCCTGAGCTTGGGCCTGAGCTTGGGCTCTTGCTTGAGCTTGGGCCTGTGCTTGAGCTTGGGCCTGGGCTTGAGCTTGAGCTTGAGCTTGCGATGATCTCATCATTTGCGCTTGCAGTGCCTGGGCTTGTGCGTGTGCTTGGGCTTGGGCTTGTGCCTGGGCGTGCGCTTGTGCAATGGCTTGAGCTTGAGCATGGGCTTGTGCAGTCGTTTGTTGACGAGAAGATAGCGCATTGCTGAGTTGCTGCAGGTTAATACCGCTCAGGTGCTGAGGCATCGAAAACGACCCTCCGAGGTACAAGTTGGGATCCGCGAACAATG
Source organism: Lagenidium giganteum (assembly GCA_002286825.1). Classification (NCBI taxonomy): domain Eukaryota; phylum Oomycota; class Peronosporomycetes; order Pythiales; family Pythiaceae; genus Lagenidium; species Lagenidium giganteum. The sequence continues at coordinate 53,858 of NSDO01000429.1, forward strand.
CCGATGCAACAGCAGTGTTGCTCTGTGCCAACAAGTTGGCTGCTTGTTGCTGTTGCTGTTGCTGCTGTTGGTGATGTTGTTGTTGGTGCTGCTGCTGTTGCTGCTGCTGTTGTTGTTGTTGCTGCTGCTGTTGAGCCGTCTGAACCGGTTGCTGCTGGGGATTTGAAAGCGACCCTGTCGTACTCTGAATGTGTGCCGATACTGCTGCAGAGATAGCCGCCGACGTGGGTGTCAGCGGCGCACCGCTGTTCGATGCAGCTGCAGCCTGCGCACTGGTCGCCGTGGTTGCTGTCGCAGGTCTGGCTGCAGACGCAGCAGAAGCCGTCGGAGCAGTGCTACTGCTGGTTGTGGTCGATCCATTTGGAGTCGATGATCCCGATGTTGCTGACGGCCGACGACTTGATGCATTGGATACCACAACCGACGTCGTGGCTCCAGACCTTCGCATTGTTCGAAACTTGTCTTTGAGTTGTACGTTGGATCGATCATTAAATTGTGGACCCAAGTCCTTGTCGATAAGAATGAGTGACCACACGTTCCGCTGGCCATTGTACTTCTTCACTCCCTCCATCAATGCACGCTCTTCAGCTGCCGTGAATGGTCGATACTTCCGATGGTTCTTGCGATTCTCCGTGTACGACGCCAACTCCGGTCGTGTCTTGATCAACGTGCGCCACTTATCCTTCAGATCAACACCACTACGACCGTGAAATAAATGACCAAGATGCGGATCCCGGAGGATCGAGCTCCAAGGACAGCTATCGTCCGCATAACGCTGCACGCCCAGCACCAACGCTGTCACCTCGTGCGGGCAATATTTTCTTCGCTTGCCTTTGATTCGGTCACCAACGTTCTCGCACGCGAACTCGGGTGAATTCCTCGGAAACGCGTACCCTCCAGCGACAGCATTGGCTGCTGCGGCCGCCGCCGCTGCTGCTGCCGGGTTGGTCGCGCTGGCATTGGCCACCACCGCCGCAGCAACTAAGTTGGCAGCGTTCGACGACATCGCCTGGAGATTACCTGGATATTGGATCGCCTGATGCTGCTGTTGCTGTTGCTGTTGCGCTTGCTGTTGTTGCTGCTGCTGAGCTTGCTGTTGAGCTTGTTGTTGTTGCTGTTGTTGTTGTTGGAGCTGTGCAGCCTGCAATTGCTGGAGCTGCTGTTGTTGCTGCTGCTGGAGTTGCAATTGCTGTTGGTGCTGTTGGAGCTGATGCTGGAGCTGTTGATGCTGCTGCAATTGCTGCTGCAGTTGCTGCTGCTGCTTGATATAATTCGTTTGGTGCTGCGCGGCGGCCACCGCTGCCGCTGCTGCCGCAACCTGTTCAGGGCTCTGTTGTTGTTGCTGCTGCTGTTGTTGTGGTTGCTGTTGCTGATGGAGCTGAGCACTTGCGTTGGCGCTGCCAGTGGCGACAGCCGCCGTGGCGCTGCCTTTGGGCGCCCGCGGCATCTACATGGTCACAAAAAAGCAAAGAGGGCAACGACACAGGTGCCGTCATCGCATTCACGAGAGTGAGTTGGCGCGACGTCGTCATGACCTGGATGCATCGACCGCTGCGGTGCCACACGCACCTGTTCGCTGTGGCGGGATCCCCCTGCCCTGCTGGCCGCCGTTGCCGCCGTCGTCGTGGCGCTGCTCGTGCTGCCCTGCCCTGCCCTGCCGCTTTCGCCCCCTAGTCACGCGCTGCTCCCCAATTCGCGCTCACTCGCGTTTGCGCGGGAACAACCAGCCCTAAGAATACAAACGCTCGAGTCGCTCGCCCGTGCTGTGTTGTGCCGAGCTGTGCTGCCGTTGGTCCGTGCCAGCAACAACCAAGGAGCCGCGATCGTTCGCTGCGGGCAGGAAACGGATCGACGCTCTGCCACAGAACACGCTGGCCAGTTGTTGGCGCTTGCACCTTCTTCTTTCTCGCCTTCCGCGCAACCAGCTGCTGTCGGCCGAGTTGCTGCTGGGGCGTTCACGTCGCCAAGAACTCGGCACGCAACTGCGAGGAACGCGACGGACACAACCCTTGCTCTCGGTGGAGCCTCACACACGACCTGGCGCCATATGCACACACACCATCACATCGTCAGCTTCCTCATCGACCGAGACGAACAACCAACATGCGAGGCGCGCGATGGCATCATGCGCCGCGTGCACGTCATCATGGCCAACCTGAGAGAGAAGGTGAGTGGCCGAGTGGTGGAGGCCACTGGTAGCGGGTGGCCCGGAGCGGAGTGGCCCGAGGGTGGCTGGAGTGGTGGCGTGTCCACTGCGTGGAGGCAGTGGTGGCCCGAGTGCTGTCGGAGCCGCGCGGTGCTGGTGGCCGGGGCTCGGTGGTGGCGTCGCTTTGGTGCCGCTCCACTTCGGGTGCTTCGCGCCGCTCTGAGCTCCGTCGGTGCCCCGCGCTGCGCTGCTGTTGGTGTTGCGCCGCGAGGCGTTTCACGCCGATGGAGTTTGAATAATTCCACCCACCCCTCACCAACCCCGCGAGACGAGGTTTTGAGCGAGTGTAATACAAACATCAAGTTATTTGTGAAAAACCTTACCCTTGGTGAAAAGGTAGGTGTTGGGCAGGGGCAGGGGAGGCTGCCACGAAGCTGCCAATCGCGCGGCACTTGGCGGGAAAAGGGGAAGAACAATTCCCTGCGAAATGTGATACCTCGCCCAAGGCGACCCACAGGTGGCGGAACACGACGTTGAAGAAAGCCCCAGTGGTCTGTGTGAGCTGGTCGCTGGAAGCAACATGTGGCCACCGCACATCGCGCTTGACTTCATTGGCGACAGCCAATTCATGCTCAAGATCATGCACATCCTTTCATAGCGCAAATCCCCGGTGGAAACCTTTGCTGTGAGACTTGATGGTGCACGCGTTCCCCGATCGGCGGTGATCGGGGTTTGCCGTGGTCAGCGTGTCCTTTCTTGCCAGAGTTTTCACCAATCGGAAGGCGGGTAGGTCTAACTCGTACCTAAAACGGCTGTTAAAGTGGTCGTAAATCGCAGCGGGGTAATCAGCGCCGCTGCGGCAGTGGTGATCGACGGCAAGATGACAAGCCAAGCGCGCGATGTGACGTTCATGGGCACCATCGAGGTGCTCGGTGGGCTGCCCATGATGATCGGCGTCGTGGTGCTGCTGGCGGTAGCGTACATCGTGCTCGTGGAGTGTCTGCTGCCCCGCCGCCGCGTCGCCATGCACCGACCAAGTCGCAGGTCCAAGGCCGCCAAGTCCAAGTGAACGAACGTGTTGCTTCTGCCGCACAAGCTATACTGGATATGCAACGCAGGACGCTGCTGATGGCGCTCTCGTCAGTACATAAGACACACACAGCAACGTTGATGGTTAGCGTTGTCTATTGGGGGGAGTCTCATTCTGTCGTCGCCGGAGCCAAACTGTCACTTGGGCGAGGTATGGATCAATGGCAGCAAAACAGCAACTTCTCAACTCGATTGCCGCTCATCGTCGTTGGCTTTCCCGCAATCCGCACGGACAACTTACGCGTGCACGATGAAATGACTGGGTCTGTGGGGTCATGCAATGGGTACTTTGTGCACATCAGCCCTCCTCGGCGTACACCGAGCGATAGATCATGTTGTTATCTGCCTGGAAGGAACTCCGTTGTTGTGAACCAAGGCAGTCACGGGTTCACACACACAGGGCATCGAAGAATGTTGAGTTATTGGTACTAACTGCGTCTGTGCCCATGCGCATCCCGCCCAAAGACAAGCGAGAGCATTGAAGCTACTGGCAATGAATGGCGGTGTTGGAATCACCAACAGGCGAGAGCGCGCAGTGGCTTTGGCTCGCTACCAGCTGTTCTCGACGTGATTTTCGGTTACTTGAATGGGCGCTGATAACACCGTCAATTTGAGCTGAATCGTGTTCAAGGATAGGTCACCAAAAACTTCACTGCCAGTGAGTTCGCGTCGGTTCTGCATAGCATCGACGTTGCAGGCTTGCGACGCTGTCTAATGACGTGTCCAATGTGCCTAACATGGAGGCCACATCGCAAGCCGGTGTCAACTGGATCAGAGCGGCGGCGTCATATCTTGAATCTCGATTGTCAAACAATGCCTGATCTCCTCCTTCATTCGTAGTTCCAGTACAGCCTCACCAGCAACCCGAAGATACAGTTTCATACACAGAATCCGAATGACGTTCGTCCGCACGACAGTTGCTGCACGCCATCCATCGCAACCAGCCCTCTCCTGCGTCTTCCGCTGCGCATGACAAGATGGATCGTCCGCTCTGGGAAGCTCTGTGCGGCCGGTAAGCGTGGAATGCTTCTCAATGCAGCGCCCTCGCTGAAGGTGTTGCGTGAGGAGCGTGGCCATGATTGGTCAGTGCTAGTATGGAGAGCCAGCGCTAGCCACATGAACGTGCTTGACAAGAGCGACCAAACGGCGGCGTTCGTGGCAACACCAGTTGACTTGCTTGATCGCGACCTTGGGGTAACTGAAAAGACAGATTCCAGGGCAACGGGAAGACCTCTCGGAAGGATATTGTTCGAGTGCATATGGCTGACGAAAAGACGACGCCAAGGGCGTTGGTCGGCAACGTAATCCCTGTTTCCTGCTGCAATGTGATTGAACACCCGCGCAGATGCGACCAACAAGTATGCCTGATTTGGCGCATGCGAGGCCCAACGTTAGCGTCGTGATGACCCGAATAGCGCTGCGTGTAATGTACACCAGCCTCACGCGATAAACGCACGCCCAACGTGAAAAAAAAGTAAATTCGCAGTCTGTGAACTCCTCTCCTGCTGTATTGAATGAAGGGAACTGAACAGCTCGACCGCGATTGATGCGAAACCGGAGCTGATCCTCCGACACGGGTCGTGGCTGCTGCTGTTCCACGGCCATCACTTTGTAATACGCCATACACCGCAAAAGCACCCTGGTAACCCACATGCATACTCAAATGCGCAGCATTGTAGCTGAGATGATAATACACGACAATATGGTTCGAGGAGATCTGCCTCCGTTCGCACACGGTCAGCGTGTTTTGTCGGGAATTGACGGGAGAGCCTGGCTGACATCC
>NSDO01000430.1:0-64111 GCA_002286825.1 Lagenidium giganteum
TTCAAGGACGAGAAGCTCTGGCTGCGCATCGGCGCACACATCCAAAAGGAGTTCCAGCTCGACGTGCTGCTGCATCTGACGTGCCACTTGCCCAAGGACGAGCTCAAGCGCATCCTGCACAACGCGCGCGCCGCGGGCATCCGCAACATCCTGGCGCTGCGTGGCGACCCGCCCATCGGCGCTGAGCGCTGGAAGCCCATCCCGAACGGCCTCAACAACGCCGTCGACCTCATCCGCTTGATCCGGGAAGAGCACGGCGACTACTTCTGCATCGCCTGTGCCGGCTACCCGGAGGTGCACACGGAGTCGTGGAACCACCCAGAGCTGCCGCCATCGAACGAAGCGCGTCAGCTGGACTTGGCGCGTCTCAAGGAGAAGCAGGACGCCGGCGCGGACTTTCTCATCACGCAGTTCTTTTTTGACGTCGACAACTTGCTCCAGTGGATCCGCGATTGCCGCGAGATTGGCATCACGGTGCCGATCCTCCCGGGATATCTGCCAATCCAGAACTACAACTCGTTCTGCAAGTTCACGAGCTGGTGCAAGACCAAAGTGCCGCCCACGGTGCTCCGCGCCCTCGACAAGATCAAGAATGACGACGCCGCCGTCAAGAATTATGGCACCGAGTTGGCCATCCAGACGTGCCGCCGCATCATGGACGCCGGGATCAAATCGCTGCATTTCTACACGATGAACTTGGCCTCCACGGTGACGCAGGTGCTGCAGGGGCTCGACATGGTGCCAGGACGCAGCCAGCGTGATCTGCCGTGGCAGTCGACGCTGCGTCGCACGGGCAGCGGCGAGAAGATCGAACAGGTGCGACCAATCTTCTGGTCCAACCGTCAAGCCAGCTACGTCGCGCGTACGGCCGAGTGGGATGACTTCCCGAACGGACGTTGGGGCGACCGCACGAGTCCCGCGTACGGTGAACTGTCTGAGTACTACTTGGCGTTCAAGCGTCCAAAGGTCAACCGCGTCAACCTGTGGGGAGCTCCAGCGACCGAGCAAGACGTCTGGAACGTGTTTGTCAAGTTCATCGAAGGCAGCGTCAAGCAGTTGCCGTGGTGCGAGCAGGCGCTGTCGTTGGAGAGTACGATCATCAAGGAGAACCTCAAGTGGGTCAACGGCCATGGCTTCCTGACGATCAACAGTCAGCCACGCGTGAACGGCGCGCCGTCGTCTGATCCATCGGTTGGATGGGGCGGTGACCTGGGCTTCGTGTTCCAGAAGGCCTACGTTGAGTTCTTCGTCCCTCCAAGCATGATGGCGAAGCTGCTCAAGGTGATGCCGGAGTATCCTAGCCTGTCGTTCCACGCGTATAACCGCAAGGGCGAAGAGCATCGCAACACGCCACCAAGCAACGTGACTGCTGTCACCTGGGGCGTGTTCCCGGGTGTCGAGATAATCCAGCCAACCGTCGTTGACTCGGATAGCTTCGAAGCGTGGAAGGACGAAGCCTTCGAGTTGTGGCAGACGCAGTGGGCGTCCGCGTACGACAAGGACTCTCCTTCGTTCCAGGTCATCCAAGAGATCTACGACACGTATTTCCTTGTCAACATCGTTGACAACGATTACACGAACGGTACGTTTTTCACGATGGGCATTGAGTTCATTTTTGTGTGGGTGATCATCGCTGACCGGATGCGTTTGTTCACAGATGACAGCGACATCTTTGCGATCTTCACTCGCATCATCACGGACGACATGAGCAAGGACGATCTGCGTTCGCGCGTGATTGAGTTAGAGGCCAAGAACGAACACCTCCACGAGACGCTCGCCAAGCTCCAGACGATCCAGGAAGAAATGAACAAGGACCTCACGGCGTCTCATAACGAAGTGACCGCTGTCCGTGACGAAAACCAGCAACTGAAAGTGCAGCTCCGACAGCTGCAGGCGCAGATGGCGCTTGCATCTCTCTGAGCAATTGGACGCCCACAGAAACACCACAGTTTAATGTGCGCTAACAAGCAACAGCTCTGCTTTGTTCTGACATGAATTTTTCTCATCCCTTGCGACGCGTTTGAAGTGACCATGTCATCGATGCTCGAGAGCTCGAGCATGTACCTAGCTCACTAAGTCCTGCCTCAGCTCAAGAGCGTTGAGCACTACGGCGACCGAGCATACAATCGCCTCGCGAATGTCGTGATGCCAGTTTCAGAGACGTCTCGAGAAAAAGAAAAAAAAAGTCTGGCAACGACGTCAGCGATCGAAACATGGGTGACGCTCAGCTGGATCTTCAGGATCGACTTTCCGGGACCACAACGGATTCTAGATCGGTAGAGTTGATGAATGGTGCCAGCACGTCCTCAGCGGCGAAGGAGCACGAACCAGGTCTGTACCTCTTGATTTGCACTGCCATCGTAAGCATCAAACGTCGGTATCTTCTCTGCGAGCGCACGAGTAACTGGGAATGCCAGTGCGCTCACGGACAAGCCCTATGTTCTGCGGCATTGTCGACAACGAGGAGCGAGTGAGAAGATGATGCTGATCCACAAACCCAGGACACGAGGCAATTGGGTCCGCAGTGGTGGCAGCAATCAAACAAGTCGACTTCCCATCGCCCAGTGACGAATCGCATTGCTCCTTCATCGCAAGCGATGCGCACCACTCGCTTGCGGTGGGCTTGTGGAGGTGGCCAAGTGCGCGATGGTCGAGCAGGCATGAACCTTCCTTGCCAAGCCTCGACCACACTTCTAGTCCAGCGCGTGGCTGTTAACGGCGGAGCAAGCTGGTGACAGCACCCAACGGACCATGAGCACTCAAATCGGATCGACGCGAAGGACGTGCTTTTCGAGATTCGACGGCGCCACTACCTAGTGGCTAGTGCGTGACCAGAAAAATTCTCCATCGTGAGGATGAAGGCGATGCTGTACCTGCTTCGGTTTTCATGCATTTCGTTGCTGCCACAGCTGTGGCGGCCAATTTGAACTTGGCTTCATTGGCATTGCCCCCACGCTTGGCCAATTTCAATCTCACTTTTGGGCGGTCGCGTCCGACCGTGTGCCACCTTGATTGTGGTGTTCATTCCAAGCTTATGAGCAAAATGGGATCGCACTGCCAAATATACTGTGCCTTGCGCGCAACAAAACAAAGCTGGTCGCCATGATACGTCACCATGTGGACCGTCCTGCTGCTCTACCGGACAGCGACCGCCGCCATCTTGGTCGGCGCAGCGTACATCTACCTGCATTTCACCGACGAAGACGACTTCACGAGACGTTCCGCGCATGGAAGGAAAGATGCCAGTCAAGCATCGCATCGCTGGGTATACCAAGCCTTCGCGAGTTTACTGTCTTCGGCGCCAATGATGTCGTCCAAGTCATGCTCGTGGTGAAGATGTTGTAGCTAGTGCTGCAGACCATTCAAGACTATCGCTTCAGCAAATGCAACAGCCATCAACCAGGTCTACGGTGTCATGATCTTCGTCAACGCGGCGTCGAATCCAGTTATTCATGTCTGCTTCGCTCGCTTTGCCGGTGGTCATCCCCAGAAACGATTGTACGTCATGCTTGCGGACGCAGCATTGGACTTCACGTGGGGAACTGTCATTCAACTAGCCATGTTTGCGCCATATTAGAGGTCGTATCCAACACAAGGAGTTCTTGAATCGCTTTGGGAAACAAGTGACTGACAGTTGCGCCTAGCACCAGTCGTATGACCCGTCAACTTTGAACCGAGTGCATTCCCATGCATCACGTCGGCGCTGATGTATCACGAGTTGCGAACCAATCTAAATGACGCAAAGTGGCTGCCATGGCACTCTCCAAAACCACAAGCACAATCCGTTTTGCAGGCCGTGGCACTGAAAACTTCAAGCGTGAGCCACAAGCCCGACGCACAGAGTTTGAAGCTCAAGCTCCAGACTGGCGTTTCTTACCTGCAACAACCTCGAAATGCCGGCCAGCATTCGCCAATACAATGCCCTCGTCACCTTGCTGGTTGAAAACGCGACGATTATCGACTGGGGTGTGGACGCAGCATTGACCGACCAGAGCTTCCCAGGGTTTCAAACCCTCACGCCGACGGACGTGCACGTGGCGGGGATTCCGGACGGCTTCACCAAGAACCGCTTGCCGAGCGCACTCGAAGGGTTGAGTTTCAAGCGCGTCAACGTCAACGACTTCATCGACAAGCTAAGCGAACGAAGTGTGAAGTGGCGTCTGGATCGTGGCATGCGGCGAGTGACAGCTTATTCGTATTCCTAGCGTGGGCGCAACGATGTCCAACCTGTTGGTTGTGCCAACCTTCGCAACAACCCGATAATCCGAGGCGAGCCTGAAGCTTTCAACGCCAAACGAAACGATTTGCTTGACGTCCGCATTGATAATACGTCACTCCCGTCGCTGCCCACTGCGACGTGGGAGCTCTTTGCCAGACAGCTCAAGACGCTCACCATGCAATCCAGTAACATCTCGAGTATCCCTGAGCACTTGAACGAGGTCGAACAGTCCGCGCGTTTCGACACACCGCTGGGTGCAACGATTCAGACATCGTCGGTTCCGCGATGGCCGTGGATCGAGTCGAGTGTGGCCATGTGTTCAATTGGTAGTGACCTAGTGGGCAGTATCTAAAACCTCGTGCGAAAGTGCGGATTGTTGCGATCGTGCTGAATTCCTGTGCCGATCCTGAGGTAGCGCACTTTGCGGTAGCCAGCGCGGCTGTTATGCTGATGACGAGCCTGCTGCCACTAATGACATGTCTGTGCGTCGCTTGGAATCGTCGAGCAGCGCTGACTCTGCTCTGCAAGGCTTCAAAATCGCGAGTTTTGTCGGTCTGCGCTCGTATTGTCTTCGCTCGCATCAGATTCTCCTGGTAACGCAACGAGTGTCATGTCGATCGTGTTATCGTGAATCTCTCCGAAGTCCATCGTCGTGCAATATGGTCGATCGAGACCTTCTCGCTCGCACTGGATTTCATGGCCACATTCCACTGCTCTGGCGTGCTAAGTGGAGGTGATCACCTCCTGAGAGAGCACGATCCTGGCTTGTAGCTCTGCACGTGAGTTGCCATCTGGGCGATAACGCATGTTTCACACAAAAAAGCACAGCGTAGACGTCTACCTGACCGCAAAACACTGTTGGGATTCCAAAAATCCTCACGGATTCGCCTGCGTGCTCTCAGTATGGCCACGTCGAAGCAGATGTGGGCAGCAATCGCGATGGCTTGACCACCTCGTCGGGCACTTTCACTTGCTTGCACCTCCCTTGACAATCAAAGCAAAGGTAACGCTTCGAGCCCACCTAGCTGCATCACTGCCACGCCGTACGACAGCATCTTCAGTCGTGCGTAGATCTGGGCGAGTGAGATGCCGATGCACAACCACGACACGATCCTCATCGATCCTCAGTCCAAGTATGCGAAGCGTCACCGCAGGAGCAGCTGGTAGCACAAGAACATGCAGGGCACAGACTGGGATTTATTTAATAATGAATCGCCCTCGAGCTCATGTTTGAAGCCGACAAGCAACCTAGGCACATGCTAGGTATTTTGTCATCACTAGGGTCAGACCGTTCGCATGATGCATGCAGTTGCGATCGGTTGACGCTGGTCATCCGTCGCTGCTGAAGATCTCGACCGTCTGGTCAAGGATGAGCCATGCAATGCAATGTTGCCGCCTTGAGTGCGACTGAACGGATGAATGAATGCAAACAGAAAGTTTGGATTGATCAAGGAGTAGAGAACGCAATGTGTGTTGTGTCGGTCGTGGTCGTCTATTCCTCGGCCGCGCGCGTCTCCTCGAGCTGCTTGAACATGGCGATGGCCTCCTCGACCGTCTTCGTGCCGTGCACCTTGTTGTCGCGCGTACGAATGTTGACCGAGTTGGTTTCCTGTTCCGTGGCGCCGACCACCAGGATGTAGTTGTAGTGCGCCAGCTGGCCTTCACGGATCTTCTTGTTCAGCGTCTTGCCCGACTCGTCAATGTCGACGTCGAAGCCCGCGCGGAACATCTGGTCCTTGACCTTGTACGCATAGTCAACAAACGAGGCGGCGACCGTGACGATCAAGATCTGACGAGGCGACAGCCAGAATGGGAACTTGCCGGCATAGTGCTCGACGAGCACAGCAATGAAGCGTTCGAACGAGCCGTAGATGGCGCGGTGGATGATCACCGGACGCTTGAACAGCTCCTCGTCGTCCGAGCGGTACTTCAGGTTGAAGCGGATTGGCAACTGGAAGTCCAGCTGCACGGTGGCGCACTGGTGCTGGCGCTGGAGCGCATCTGTGATCATGATATCGATCTTTGGGCCGTAGAACGCGCCATCACCTGGGTTCACGCGCCAGTTGCCCTTGCCGCTGAACTCGTCCAAGGCGTTCGAGAGTTGGCTTTCGGCCTTTTCCCACAGCTCCACGTCGCCAAGGGCCTTCTCGGGGCGCGTCGACAGCTCGAGCTGGAACTTGATGCCGAAGACGTCGTACACGTACTTCATGAAGTTGAGGAAGTCGATCACTTCCTGCTTGATCTGGTCGTCCCGGCAGAAGATGTGGGCATCATCCTGCTGGAAGCGACGCACACGCGTCAAGCCCGTCAATGCGCCGCTCAGCTCGTTACGGTGGAGCACACCGCAGTCGGCATATCGGATTGGCAGCTCACGGTACGAGCGCATGCGGTGGTCGAACATCAAGCAGTGCGATGGGCAGTTCATTGGCTTGAGCGCAAACTCCTGGCCTTCCACGTCGAACACAAACATGTTTTCCTTGTAGTGCTGCGCGTGGCCCGAGATGTTCCAGAGCTCCATGTTGAACACGTTTGGCGTCACGACCTCGGTGTAGCCGCGCTGGCGGTACTGCTCACGGATGAACTTGAGCAGCTTGAAGTAGATGGCGGCACCGTGTGGGAGCCAGAAGCCACTGCCCGGACTGAGCTGGTGGAAGAAGAAGAGCTCTTCGCTCAGGCCAAGCTTACGGTGATCGCGCTTTGCGGCTTCTTCCTGGAAGTGCTTCCACTCCTTCATCTGGTTCTTGTCTGGGAACGAGATGCCGTACACACGCTGCAAGCTGTCGTTGGTGGTCTTGCCGAGCCAGTACGTGCTCGACGTGCGCGTGACGGCGAACGCCTTGATCTTGCCCGTGTGTGGCACGTGTGGGCCACGGCACAAATCGATGAGCGGGCCGCAACGGTACGCCGTGGTCTTGCCACCGTCAGGGATCTTGGTCGAGATGATCTGCGTCTTGAACACGTTGTCGGCGAACATCTCGAGCGCCTCCTCCTTCGTGAGCACAATGCGCTCGAACGGCTGCTTGTCCTTCACGACCTTCTGGCATTCCTTCTCAATCACGCTCAGGTCGCTCTCTGGAATCGTTCTGAAACAAAACCAATCGTCAGATCCATTCGTCCTCACCCGTCATCACCCAAGTCCACGTCCTCCTTGCCCATGTACGAGTCGTAGTAGAAGCCGCCTTCGACTGGTGGGCCAATGGTCAAGTGGCAGCCCTTGAGCTTCTCCAGACTTTCGCCCAAGATGTGCGCGCTCGAGTGCCAGAACACCATCTTGCCTTCCTTCTCGTCAAACTTGATCAGCTGGAGCTTGCAATCGCCAATGAGCGGGCGGAACACGTCCCACAGCTCGGCATTGTTGGCCGCCGCGCAGCAGCCGCCGCTGTCGCCGTCGCGGGCTTCGTTGCCGTCCACGTCCGCGGCCGTGACGCTGAACGGGTCCTCTGGGTGGCCCTTGTAGATGACCTTGGCCACGACCACCTGGTCCGCCAGGCCCTGCGAGATGCTCAGCGCAATGTCCAGCGGCGTCGTCTTCCACGCAATGCCTTCCTTCACGGCGCCGTCGGGCAGCTCGACCTTGATCGGCGTCTCCTTCGCGGCCAGCGCCGCGATCTGCTCGCGCTGCTTGGCGATGACGCGGTCATACACCTCCACGCGGCGCGCAATGAACGGCGGGTTGGGCGTGAGCGTGAACTCGCCGCCGATCTTGGCCTTCTGGTCGGCGATGCTCGGGCCGCTGCTCTCCGTCAGCCGCGTCTTCACGCGCTGGGCTTCGGCCATGGTCGTCTCGGGGTTGGCGCGGAGCTGTGAGCGGGTGGCGCCCAAATCTAAAGTGCGCCCAACATGACGTGGTGGGCCGTCACCACACAGCCCACGCCGCCGCGACCTCCATCCTTGGGGAGACGTCTTGACGCAGACAAAGCACAGGGAGGCAGACGGAGGGTCATCTTTGTGGGGTGCGGCGGGGTTTTGGCGAATCAGCGGCGCGGATGGGAGGGAAGGTCGATGGGGATTGGTCGAAAAGCGGCAGTGGTGCCTGTGACGCGCGCCACCAGCGTGTTCTTGTGATGATGATGGATGGCTGCATGCGCAAATGACTGTCGGACGCACATTGCAACGGCGCGTTTCGATGCACATCACGGCGCCGGATGTGGCAGACGCTATCGCGTCTGTGCGTGCTGGAAATTCCGGGATGGCGTTGGGCATTGGCGAGTGGGACGAAGCTGGTTCGTCGGAAATGCTGATGGACCTCAGCGATTGCGATGCATCATCATTCCGGCGCAGCCACATCAAGCTGTGGCCATGAGCGCTGCAGAGCCACCAGAATGTTCTCGTGGTGTGGTGTGCATCAAGGAGACACGAAATGCTATATTCGTCTATTCACGGCTTTGTTTGTTCAGCGTGGGTCCGAGGCGATCTCGGGCAGCGACGCTTTTGCGCTGACAATCGGCACAGGATCTGCAGGCGGTCGTCGGCCGATGGCAGTGGCACGTGCGTCACATACCTGTGCCACAAAGGACATTGTGAATTGTACAACCCTTGAATCCCTACTAGCTGTACTAGCTCCGTTTCCTTATGGTTTGAGGAGACCTTGTCCCGTCACCTTTTCAATTCTGAACGAGTTCAGCTTGTCTTGTTCGACAACGAAGACTATTTCCATCCTGTTCACTACACAGCTCTCGGGCGATTCCGACAGCATCTTCAGCCTGATGTCGCCGCTTCTGCTTTGGTGGTTGATCTTGGAGAAACCATTGGACACATGTGCGTGTCAGGTCATTAAACGCCTCCAGAGCAATCAGCCCATCAACGACGCTTCGTTTCATCGTCGCTCTGCAGGACGTTTTTAAAATATCAATCGTTCGAGTCTGCTGCTCGTCGCCGATCAGACGCACACGCTTTCATGGACTTGCTCACATGAATCCACGTTCACTTCTGTCCACGGTCGACACGAATGCCATCGCAGTGGTTGACTGCTGTCGCTCTTACTCGGCTGCCTTTCGAAGATGATGGATGACTCACTTCAGGTGTTGATCTCGTCTTGCTTTGCTGCCTTCACGAGCTCTGCCAACTGGTCAAAGTACGGATCAGAAACACTGTGTTGTGCTCGTGCGTTGCGTGCGCGTTGCAGGGCGTCCTGTGCTCGTTCGAGGATCCCCTCGGCACGTTCAAGGCGCCCGAGTGCTCGTTGCAGAACCGCATCAGGACCTTTCGTGCACGATCGCAGCGCTGTGGGTCCGCTTCACTCGCACTCCGCAGTACAGCTTTGTGTGCCGCTGGAAAAGTCGAGAGGAAAGCGGATGTTCCTCACAGCGACAGCGACCATCGTCGCTGCACGGGTCTGTGTTTTTGTAGAGTGTGTGCTGCTGAGCCACCAGAGGTTCCGTGGGTGAAATTCAACAAGAACACGAAAATGCTATATTCATCAAGAAACGGCATCAGGTTTGCTAGTGTGCTGTTGGCGCTGGACCTGTGGACTTGGCAACAGGCTCTGTAGCAACCGTGGTGTTGCTGGTGTCATCGTCCGCGTCGTCTTTCTTGTCTTCCTTCACGAGCACACCGCGCGACTTCCGCAGCCCACGCTTCATCTTGTCAAACATGCGCTGATCAGCACGCGAGACCGATGGGAAAACCGTGTCGAACGCACGCAAGAAATGGCGCTGCTCGATCGCCATGTCGGTCGGCGCCATCATGTCGACCTCACGCAGGGCCGCGATACCTGCTTCGCGCACCAGCGCACTGAGATCTGCGCCACTGAAGCCTTCGCAGCGTGGGTCTGAGGCGATCTCGGGCAGCGACACCTGTGCTGACAATCGGCACTTGGCTGTGATGGTACGCAGGATCGACAGGCGATCGGTGGACGATGGCAGCGGCACGTACAGCAGCTTGTCGAGACGTCCTGGTCGCAGCATGGCTGGATCAATGATGTCAGGACGGTTCGTGGCCGCAATGACAAACACGTTGCGACGGGCATCCAAGCCGTCCATCTCTGTTAGCAACTGGTTCACCACACGTTCGCTCACACCGTTGCCGCTGTCGCCACCGGCGTTAGAACGACGTGGACACAGCGCATCCAGTTCGTCGAAAAACACAACGCACGGTGACGACGCACGAGCGCGCTGGAACACTTGACGAACCGCGCGTTCCGACTCACCCACGTACTTGTCGAGGAGTTCAGGGCCCTTGATGCTGATGAAGTTGGCGCCACTTTCGTTCGCAATCGCCTTGGCCAGCAAGGTCTTACCACAACCTGGTGGGCCGTACAGCAACACCCCAGCAGGCATCTTGAGGCCCAGTGCCTCGAACCGTTCTGGATGCTGGATTGGATGCAGGATCGACAGCACGAGCTCGTCGCGCACCGATGCCAATGCACCGATATCGCCCCACGTCACGTCTGGGATCGTGGCAAAGCCCTCACGCTTGGAGCTTGGCTGCACCTTGGCAATGGCGGCCAAGAAATCGTTCATGGAGATGCTCAATGGCGCCAGCTGCTGCGGCGTGAACGGCGTTACCTGCGAGCGGATCTCATCGTGGACGGCGCTGTCGTCAGCTTCAGCGTCCATCGGTGTGTCCGCATCTTCGCCGGCTTCCGTCTTCTTTGGCGTCGATGGTGGAGGCGTGCTTGTGGTGGTGGTCGTCGTGGTCGCATCCTGATTCAGCATGGTTGAGAAGATGCGGTTGACGGCGATGACGGCGGCTTCCTTGGTCAGCGACACGAGATCGGCGCCCACAAAGCCCGGCGTGCGTCGAGCGATGGCGCGGAAGTCGAAGCTGCCGTCGAGCTTCATCTTCTGCGACAGCACCTGCAGGATGCGTTCACGGGCGTCTTCGTCGGGAATACCCAAGCAAATCTCACGGTCAAAGCAGCCAGCGCGACGCAAGGCCGAGTCCAGCGCGTCCGGTCGGTTCGTGGCGCCAATGATGAGCACGGGCTTGCCACCCGTGTTTTCGAGCGACAGCGAATCCGTCGACGTGAGCAGCTGCGCCACAATCCGCTTCTCCATGCCACGTTGCGACGTCTCTCGCTTCGGCGTGATGGCGTCGATCTCGTCGATGAAGATGATCGACGGCGCGTTGGCAATCGCTTCTTCGAACAGTTCTCGCAGCTTCTGTTCCGACTCGCCCGACATGCCGGACACGATCTCCGGTGCTGACACACGCAGGAAGCACGCGCCAGACTCACCGGCAATGGCGTTTGCCAGCATCGACTTGCCCGTGCCAGGCGGACCATGCAACAGAATACCACGTGGTGGCTCCACGCCCAAGTGCGCGTACACTTCCGGGTGCGTCAGCGGGTACTCAATCAGCTCTTTCACTTCCTTGATCACCGTATGGATGCCGCCAAAGTCCGAATAACGCGTGGTCGGCCGCGACACCACAAACCCGGCGCTCGCCTTGACGTCGTCCTCGGCGGCAGCGGCGCGTTCTCGGGCCTTGCGAGTGTCACTGCGCTGGCGGATCTTGGCCTTCTTGCTGGGCTTCTCCGCAGCGCCAGTGGCGGCTTCTTCCTCCTTCTTCGTGGCCGTCGTGGCGTAGTTGGCGCGGATCGAGTTGTTGAGCGAGTTGGCCGCCTGCGCCACGGCCGCCTGCTGCTCAAACTCCTGGGCCATGCGCTCCTCTTCGTCGGACGAGTCCGAGCGCGCTCGTTTGGCCGTGCTGTTGGGCACCAGATCTGGGTTCGTGCGCTGGATCTTCTTCACGACCTTGGTCACCAAGTTCTTGAGCGCGCCCTGAGAAGGCACAGAGAGAGACACACACACAGCAATGGCTCATGTGTCAGAAAGGAGTTGCGTTTGGGTCGCGTTCACGACGTCACTTACGCGAGGTTTGCGCTTGTACTCGGCGTAGGTGTCTTGCAGGTGGCCGACAATGGTTTCCTCGGTCGGACGCACGTCATTGTTGCTGCAGTCGTTGAGGAAGCGACGCACGTGGAAGCTCACTTTCGCCTCCATCTTGGTGCTGCTGATGGATGACGCCTGCCTGCTCCACGGATGTGATGCCCAAAAGACACACCACCAACCACCAAATCGAAACTGGTACATACCGATATACCGGTACAAGGTGAACATTCGGCAAAAGTTTTCTTTTACTACGTAGTAAATCTTTGATGCGGGGCCAAACAAAGTGTTATAACCGATTTAAACCACATGTTAACTGTATCATAGTGAGATTGAATTAATTCAAAGGTCCAGCTTACGTCTAGCTGTAGAATGAAACACACGTCCGGCATCAATCGTATGACTCCGTAGTAGATCATCTGTTGTTGAAAAATGAAAATGTGATGCTCAGGCACGTAGTGCATCCCTCTGTGTGCCCAGCATCCGACTTGGATGCCAGGAACAACCCACCGCTTCGTGCCATTTGGCGCCTTGGACCATCCGGAAATAGGAGCAGGAAGGTTGGATTGCCGAAGGCTTCCGCAGCCAGGAAGGATCAGAGCACTCCCGGTCGGAAGAAGGGACTTCAGCGCACGGCTCACAGTGTCAATTTCTAGAGCTGAGCAGAGCCATTCGACTATCTGCATTCGAGTTGGGACTGTAGCACTGTCATGCTTTATCTGACCTCACGATAGCTTGCCTGGTGACCTCTGCGCTTCTGTGCCGTGAGATCGAGGAAACCTGCTCATCATTGCGACAAGCCTTGCTCGATGGGGATCGGCAGCCAGAAGCTGTGCCAAGCCGCGCTCGAGTCTGTGCGGGTCGTGAGCAAAGTGCTGCTTCAGTCGTCGCTGAGCGTCGTGGTTGCCGTCGCAAGCGCGTCTTTTGATCTGTTGTTGGGAGTATTCACTGGCAACAATCGGAGACAGCTTGCCTGGACGTGGGTGGTCCGCGGTGTGTGGTCGCAAGCGTCGCTGTCGTGCTGCGTAGTGTTGCTTGTGGTTCTGGATGTGCGTCGCCGATATGAGCGGCATTCTGGCCGCTCGCCCCATGTCGGGACTTGCGCAAAACGCGTGATGAAGCTGCTGTGGCCTCTCGTAGTGCTCGTGCTTGGTGTTACTGTCATACTGAACTTCGTAATCATCGAGTACCTGCCGTCGCCATGGCAAAGAGGTCGGTTGTGTGTATATCTGATCGGAGTCATCCACGTCGTGTTCGCCATGGCCACCGTGTACGTGCAGAAGCGGCTGATCCAACGGGAGACTGCTAGAGGCACAATGTGTCGCGACGAGTCGACGAGCATGGTGATCGTGCGTCAACCGCATTTTCCATTGCACTTGCTGTTGTTCTTGGGGGTTGCTTGCTTCATTGTGGTGATGATGGCGCATGGTTTGAGCACCGTGAACATCCAGTCTCAAGATGACGTGATTATTGTCGTTATGACGTCGACGGTCTGCAAGTTCCTCTTCCAGCAGCTAGTGTGGCGATTCGGGCGGCTTCGTCAACGGAGTGCTGTGTTGGCAACAGTCGCACCAACAATTTTAATGGAAACCCAAGTGCGCATGATTCTTCAACGCGTCCAAAATGTCGACAGCAGCGCCGTTGGGATGATTATCATGGCCAGCATTGAAGTGTTGTTTCGTGTATCATCGATGCTGATGCTCCATTGGCGACCAAAGCAACCGCCCGCGCGCAGACGAACGCGACGTGTGATGGTGATGCCAGCAATGAACGCATCCACAACATGGAACATCGAACGAGAGCGAGCGCTGCAACGTCATGCTGTGAAACTACACGCCGACATCTCGAGCGAGTACATCGCCATGGCGTGTGCGTGCGCCATCTCTTACTTTTGGCAAAACAGCACCGTCTTTCAGCTTGCACAAAGAGGCAAGTCGACGAAGATAGCGCTCCAGGTCACGATCGAAGTCCTTGTCGACTTGTTTTGCTGCATAATCGAGTGCTGGGGCGGTGTAGACTTCCGCCAGATCCAGCAAAACAGCGCTGCCGTGATGCTGACGACAGGACACATGACCGTCGTCAGCATTGGGGTCTCCGGGGGGCTTCTATCTGGTGATTCCGCGGTAAACACCATGATTTCGTTGGCCTATAGCCCATAACCAAGTGCTCCGACAAAGGAGCAAAACATCATCGCCGTCAACGGCAACATAGCGCAAGCTGTACCACTAAGGTTTTGCATGTGAACAAACATCTGGCGATCGGTCACGTCAGGCAAGTCTGATCTTACTTCCACTGACTGATGTGATGGACATCAACTCAAGCTTCCATCGGTTGACTGAGCTCGTGAAGACGGCAAAGCAAGACGAGAGGGATGCCGATTGACACCTGAAGGATGCACAGGAGTGGTTGAAGGAAGTCATCCATCTTCGAAAGTCAGCAGAGCAAGAGCGACAGCTGGCTGTTGCCGCAGCTGAGGCCAGGATGGAAATGCTGGATGATCGTTGGAAGAAAAAGCAGTGTTGAGCGTGGCGGTCGACTCGGTGGGGATTTCACACTTATGACCCGAACTCGCAGTACTTCCTTGCTGAAGAGAGAGGAGATGGATGAGTCGGGATTTCCACCCGATCCATTGATGCTCTATTGCAGGCCTACATTTCACCACCAATTCGAGTTCCTGCATGACAAGGTGTTGAGAAAAGGTCATCTGGGCTGGCTTTTTGGTCCTCCTGGAACGGGAAAGTCTGCCACTGCGATAGCATTCGCGTCGACCGTGGACAGAAGTGAATGGATAGTTACGTGGATTCATGTGAGCAAGACCATGAAAACGTGGCGGTGTGTGCGTCTGATCGGCGACGAATCGTTGATGGGCTGATCGCTCTGGAGGTGTTCAATGAGCTGGCAAGCACATGTATTCATTGGATTAAATAAAGTTGGTGATGTGTTGCCTGCAATCAGCCTGTATGGTTCGACAGAGATTGCCGTCGGATGCGAACCAGAAGCTATCAAGAAGTTCATGTTGACGCGTCGAAACCGGTCAAACCCTGCATTGAAAAAATGGATGGATGCTGGAGTTGGTGGTTTCAAGTCTTCGAAATGGCAGTCTCAATCTTATCGACGTGGCAAGAAACACTGTTGCCACGTGGAACCAATCGGTTGTTGTGGTTTCGGATGGAATACCTGCACTTGCTTCTGCTCACTCCGTTTGGATCACGCCAGAAAAATGGAACCAAGGAGGATACGACGCCATCATGGTGTGTAAACGTACTCAGCACGTGCGCTTCGTGCAAGTGACGAGTGCCCACAAGCATTCATTCCACACCAACTACTGTTACGTCTGGCCGAAGATGTTGACGGAATCGCCCGCGAGTTTTGTGGTGAACAGGATGGAAATAATCTTCGTTGTTGCGATTGTGCGTACGGGAATAAGAAAAAAGAAACAGCAACGCTCGTAGGGCCAGAACTTGTCCTCGGGGCGCTCCCAAAGTGTACCTTTCGATGGGCGCCCATAGCAGCCCCGATCACAACCCGGTGCTGGCGCCGCTCTTCACGGATACGCCGCATACACAAGGGTCCTCCGGAGAACGCACAGCCAAGCGCAGCTGACCATGTGCCTGCAACAGGCCCACGGGAGAGACGGGATGCAAGTTGGTGTACGGCGCCTTCATATAGACGTGTATTTCTATCTTTTGTGGCACACGTTTATGTGAGGTACGTACCGCTGCCATCGGCCACCAACCACCTGGATATCCTGCACACCATCACAGCCAAGTGCTCATTGTCAGCGCACGTGTCGCTGTCCGAGATCGCATCGGATCCACGCGGCGAAGTCTTGAGTGGCGCCGATCGCAGTGCACTGGTCCGTCAAGCAGTCTCCGTGGGCAACATGATTGCGCATGCTGTTTTACAGACTAGAAGAATTCTTCGAAGTATTAGAATCAGATATTCAGATCTGAGAGGATCCCATTTCCTCACCCAATCGCCACCAAGGAGGCAACGCGCGCCACACCCCTCGGCCAGGTTTTCCAGACATGAACTCAGCGTTCAGGTTTGGAAGCTCTCTTTCCCTTTCCAGGTACCCTCCGGTGGCTGCCTTCTCAAAACCTGGTGCGGAAAGTGTGGATCTCACAGGAATTCGTCTCCAACGAGCAGCTCCTTGGTCAGGTCTGAGGTCTGGGAACCATGTCATCAGTCATGCGCATGCGTCATGCGGCGCGCCGGCAGTTGCGAACGCTCGGTGGGCGCGCAATGACCACGACCGCACCTCCACATGGATGCAGCAACCGCGCAGCCGTGTTGTCAATCACCACGTGCTTCTGCCTGCCCCACGAGGGCATGGCCCAGCTGGAATACCTCAGTCGGTACGTCGTCATCATTATTTGCGGACTCCATGTGTGGCACATGGGGTGCTGGATCCGCTGATTGTGTGTCTGTGTCTCTCTGTCTGTGTGTTTGCGCAGTGGCTCTGCGTTCATGGTAGACACGGCAGCGTCGCCATCGTCCACTGTGCCATCGACCTTGACTGAGCTGGCGCAGGCTGCCGACAGCGACCGCTTGGTCGTGCTCACGGCCCAGCACGTGGCGTGTCCAGGGCTCTTCCCCAAGTACTTTGCCGAAAAATGGGACTGGCTGCAACACGTGAGCGAAGAGTTCGTGCAGCACTCGCTGCAGCTGTTGGCGTGGCCGTCCGCCGCCAGTCCACTGCCGCAGGTGCTGCTGGAGCTGCCATTGCAGCGCCATGTGGTGCTGCATCCGAGCCGCGACGTGGCAATGCTTGTGCTTGACGGGATGGCGCTCACAGAGGCTGTAGAACGACAGAGCAATGCAATTGATACAGCACTCAAGCTGCGATCACTGGCGCTGGCAACGCAGCCGCTGGCACCAGGCAATGTAAGGCGTCGCTGTCGGGCTCTCTTCAGGTGTATGGCTCTGTTACCACGGACTCACTCATCACTTGGCTTGATTCATCCACAGGACACAACGTTTTTCGGACACTTCCAGCTACCGGAATCGACGACGACTGAGAACGAGAGCAGTCCTGAAGCTCCGGAAGCGGCGAGTGCCGCCGCAGCGTTGGGTCAGTTCCCCAAGCTAGTGACGGGCAAGTTTGTGGGACAGAGCGCCCATGGCCAGGCGTTCGCCTGGAGCGAAGAGATCCTGGAAGAAGGCATGTGCGGTGGTGCCGTGGTTGACCTGAACGGCGACTGCGTGGGGCTCATCGAAGGCATCGTGCCGCCGTTTGTGGCGCCGGCACCCATCGTGCTGCCGTCGGATGCGACCGAAGAAGAGCAGGAAGAGGCAGCGGCTGCGGCTGCGACAGCGCGCATGCAAAAGGCACTGGAGAACCACGTCGCGTTCGTGCCAACCGACGAGCTGCGCGAGTTTGTTGAAGACCGTGGGTCGTTCCTGCCCACTGGAAGTGCGATCGCGTTCATGCAGTCGGAGGATATGTAAATCTGGTGCCACACAATGGCCATTTGTGTTCATCACGCACAAATCATGTACAAGTGTTAGCACGTGTAGTAGGCGCTAATATCGAGGGCATTGTTGCCCGCATAATCGTCGCGTGATCTGTGAGCGCGAGATCTACGAGACATCCACGCTAACCGTGGTGCTCCAGTTTGCATGGCTCGGACGAAATCCATGGTGTAGATCATCCACTCGAGCAATGAAGACATCGGGTTGAGCTGCGCAGGCATGACCAATGCTGGACAGTGCGTAAACGTCAATGCGCCGATTTCATCGAAACTCAATGGAGACAACAGCATCAGTACCTCCGCTGCCGAACCGTTGATTCGACAGCGACGGTAATCAATCACCGCTACTTTGCACGTGATGAGCTTGGCCATCCACGGATAGCGTTGAGACCGGCAATACGTGCCGATTCCGTGTTGTGGAACACCACTGAGATGCATGCATCACTAGGATCGCAACTCCCCAGGCGACAAACGTAACATCGAGCGCTTTCATGAGACGGGATCTCGTGTGGTGCTTGGGAAGAAATCGATTTGAGCGAAGATCCCCGTTGGTGAACGTTAGCTCAGGTCCTGGTAGATGAGGAAGGACGGTCGTACTGGCGTGCTTGGACTGTAGGACGGATAGTGGCCGTGTGGGAGATTTGATGTCTGCCAGCGCTTGAAGCGTGGACGTCATTGGTAAGACCTGAGCTGCTACATTTGTCCACGAGGTTGGGATCAGAAGTTGGGAGCTCCGACTACACAATCCATACTGGGATTTGAATGCTGTCGTCAAAGATGCCGACAAAATACGCGAATATAAGCAATACGGGAAGCAGTGATGACGTCAATACATCTAGCGTCACGCCAAGCTCGCCAAGCAGCACGCACGAATAGTCACCAAGCGAATGCGTCGATGATTCGCCACGACACGCAGCAACGGTGTCGACCAGCAGTTGATCACCAACAACGACACAGCTCATCGATTCACAATTGCTGATCCAGTAGCACATGTACGACTACGACGCGACTTTCAGCAACTCACGAACCAAGAATGCCGCTTCAAAGTATGGTCCCCCGCGACTCCCACAGCTCAGCATGGTGCTGTCTCAAAGCCGGGTACCATGAATCAGCGGCAACTTGATCGTCAGCGCCAGATGTGAGGTGGTTAGTTCTTAGAGATTGACATATCATGCGGAGGGCTCCAGCGACGTGGGCCATGGCGATCGCGGCGTCAATCACGGCGAGAGTTGTGATAAAACACACTGGCACTGGATGTCCACTCCTCCTGCCTTCATTTGGTCGATGAAGTCGTCGGGTTGTACCGCCCAGCATTGCAATGGCCGCGGCCAACACAGTGACCGACAATTATGCCACGCCGAAGAAGACGTGGATCGCCACGACCGCTGTCCACACGATGCCAAAGCGCTCGTTCGAACACACGACAACTGCCAACGCCAGATCGTTCCTCGCATCAACAAGAACCCAGGTTGGATTGCGTGCTAGGGGATGGCAAACGCGTTCAACTCGCGTGCGGCTGCGATAGCCAGGCGAATTGAAAGCTGTAATCTGCACCTGCACTCAGCACCAGCATCGCGTTAATGCAAACTAAATGGCAATAACGTCATCGCTACACACTCACCAAAGTGATGGAGCATCATGTTGATGGCGATTGACAGTGAAAACCACAACAGCAGGTGCAACTGAACCATCTTCGCTTGCTTTTCCCACACAAATGCGAGCAAGTGCAAGCGCGACAAGCGCAGTGAGCGTGTCAGGAGCACTTGCAGCGCCACAATCGACACTAGTTCCAACGTGCCATAGGTGATCAAGCTGATGGTACAGTTTAGGCTTTTCCACAGCGTTGACAACAACAAGCCACCCTTGCGAAGGGGCCATCGGACGCACTGGATGACTCCGCCGAGAGGGGATCATCGGACGCAATCGACCGAAACAGAGAACTGTCTTCAACTTGGACGGTGGCCTGACCTGTTTCGGCTTCTTGTCGGCAAGCGACGGATCCATGGCGCACAAGTAGAGCACTTGATCGATCCAAAACTCGCCTCGACACAGCAACTCGCCAGTGGGTCGGATCCAGTGGAATATCCTGAAGCAGCGAGCGCCGATCCAACCATGATATGCACGTGTGCAGGAAATGATCGGAAAAATGCAGCTGGATGAACAGTACCAACGGTGAAGTGGTTGGCAGCCACAGATCGCCGTTACCATCCTGAAGATGGCTATGAAATGGCGCTGACTGCAAGCACAGTGGCATCGACGTCGACTCGAATCCCCTGTGCAAGCATTGCCACGGAGGCCCCACAGCAGCGTGACGGCGCCCAACGCAGTCGTGGAAGCAACAAGCCATGGATCGGCATCACCGCCGTTTGTGGTCGCTCAAAATATCCACGCATGCCACGGAAGTCACACTCCCAGAGCGTGAGTACGCTGCTGTGTGCGCGGGTGAACCCAGAAAGCAAATAGCAACCTCAGCAGCAAATTATGAAACATACGGCCATGGCCTGTGATGGCTTTTGAGGCTCCATGATCATGTCGCGCATGGAATGCAGCGCCATCTCGCGACGGAGGAGGCCGCCAGCCCCACGGAAGGCCGTGGCGACCGCGTCCACAGCACCTGCGCCACGCACATGCATCATGCATCGGCACCCATGGCTCTCTCTGGTTCCTTCCTCCCCCGTTGGCGCTCTGGGCGTCACAGCGTCTGCCGCCAGCACATGAGCAGAGCCCGGGCAGTGCACGCGTGCGACCCGTGGGATGCTCCCACTGCCATCGATCGATCGCATCTGACCATTCTGATCAATCATTCCAGCTTTTGCGCCCAAGGTCCCACAAGCCTTCCTTCCCAGCACTGGCACTCGCGATCCCGGATCGCGATTATGATGACCTCACGCATGACCACGCTTGCCGCCATGGTCATGACGACCATGGCCGTGGCGCTGCCGCAGACCCAGGCGTTCGACGGCACGGTGACGTTCCTGGACGGCGACGACAAGCGCGACATTTCCGTGACGGCCAGTCAGACGTGCTACAACACCCTGGCGTGTGCGGCCAAGAAGCCGACGGCGCTGGCGTGGCAGGGACTGCCGCTTGACGGCGTCTTCCACGGCAAGTCGTACATCTACTTCTACACGGACAAGGACTGCGTCGGTCGTCGACGTGGATGGAGCACGGACCCGAAGGACGCGCCGACGGCGCTCGAGTACGACGAGCTGAACGACCACATTGGGTCGTTCATGGTGTGGAAGAAGACTGGCGTTATTGAGCACACGGCAGATGGATGTGCTGCCGCCCGCTTGCGCCATTAACGCGATCACAACGCCCAGCCCAGCGTACACACACGTACACACACGCAGGCACTCATCATCATCATCGTTGCGCATTGAAGCCGCCGTCGCTTTTTAAGTCATTTCTCCATTTCCTTGCGGGTATATAAGCAGGAAACAATATAACGTCCGTCCAGTATGCACTCAGTTATCAATCAGAATCGCGCCAGTCCATGGGTGCAGTCATCATGGTTTGGAAGCGATGCGTGACGAGTGGGTTGCTGGCTGAGCTGGCGTTTGTCGTGAGGAGATTGAGGGTGCGTCCACCGCCATTGCCACTGCCACTGCCGCTGCTGCCGCCGAAGGCAGACGCACGATCGCGCATCACGACGTCAAAGCGGACGCCGGGGCGCTCGGAACGGCCGGGTTGCATGGTCAGTGGTGCTGCGCGAAACCTTGGTGGTGCTTTGCGCTGCCATACGTCGCCTGCGTCGCGCAGTCCGAGCTGGTTGCCACTGAACTGTGTTGTAGGCAGAGCGGACAAGAGCACGCCGGCGGATTTGACGAAGCTGCCGGTGGCGCCGGGCTGTTTGCGCTTCGGACGCTCCTTGCGCTGGACGGACAGTGTCGAGCGCTTTTGTGAATGCATCTGGAACGCTGGCGTGTACACCGCGAGCTGATTGTTCTTTGCTGCTTCGAGTGGATCAGGTTTCGGAGTGGCATGGCACACTGCTTGGTGCTTGGCGATGCGATCCTGTGTGAGTCAGCGCGCATAATTCAGCTGAAGACACCGATAGATAGATGATCAGGACAGGGAGGAATGGAAATGCAGACTTACTGGATTGAAGCCTCGGTAGCACTTTTTGCAACGAATTCGACCGTCAGGATCCGGTGGATTCAGCTCAAGCACCGGAGACGGTGCTGTGGATGATGACGACGACGACCCATGGCCACGCATCGTCAAAGGTAGCATCGTGCGCTTGGCAGTCGGCGCTCCATCACATGTTGCTTCGTGCGTAAAAAGCACTCCTGCTCTGCATGCACACAGTCGGTGGTTAGTTGCATCGTACGGTCGTGCGCTCCCAGCCTCCCGCAGTTAAACAGCACAACCTCACAGATCCCTTGCATTTCGAGCACGTCAACTCAACAAACGGGTGCTTTTGATAACACGTCTTCAGGTGGAACGGCAGTGAGGCCGGGAAGTACTGGCCATGGCATGCAGGACAGAACGCAGCAGCCGGTGGCAGTCCCCGCCGTCGCTTGCTCGCTCCCATGATGGCCGCGCAAGCGCAATCACAATTGCCAATCCTCAGTGCGCTCAATGATCGCTCACACGTCACAGGTTCTGACGCCCTTTCCCGCACTCTTAGGTGGCCTGGTCTCATTATTTTCGGGCCGTCCGACCCAGCTCAGTTCAAACGCTATTCGACCATGACAAATTGCGTCTCATAACGGAAGCATTGAGTTCTACAACATTCTGATTGGTCATGGTCGCACAGCCAAGCCTAGCACCTGATTCTTGGGCGGCTTGGCTTGAGTTATTCTCGGTTGTGAGCCGAATCCGAGCCGCTTGGGTACTTGATGCAATCACAAGCGCGAGCAGCTTCGACAACGCAGCGGCGTCGCCACTGACGCCTTCCTGCGAGGAAGAAGGAAGTGCTATCAGCACTAGAAGCTAGAAGGACAGAGAGCACGAGCGATGTCGTTTTTCACCAGCAGCGCGTACGCTGGATTCCACCAGCACCCGCCGCCGCAACTCCCGAGCACGAAGCCAGGCCCACTGCCCAAGACCACCAGCAATGAGAGGCGGCGAGAGAATGCGTCCGACGTGAGCTCGGGATCAACAGCATCAATGAGCGAGTTCGATCCTCTGTCGCCGATAAATCTGCAGCGCGCGGCCGATCCGTGGCATGGCAACAACCACATTGTGACATCGCCAACCAGCACAGCGTCCAGCAATCCTCTATCGATCGGCAACGGATCACCAATTGGTGGTGCACACCAGATGCACGACATGCGCAAAGTGTTCTTGGAGCACGACGACGGTGAATGGGGCGAATTCATGGAGTTCTCGCCGCGCAATGCCAAGGAAGGCTCTCCTCCGCGCGCCAAACGTGAGCACAAGAACCCTGAAGATGACGAACCACCCAAGCGCCACGTACGGCTTCGGCCTTGGAACTCTCACGATGAACGAGACGATGATCAATCGCGCCACAAAGAGGCCATTGAAGACTACCGTTCGCAGTCGTACACAGCTCGTCGAATCGACCGCGATGAGCCATCACGTCCGCCAAGCCCAACGCTGGCCGACGCGTTACGAGCTAAATGGAACGCCTTCCGCTCCAAATCAATGCAAGGAGAAAGCATTTTGACTGCATTAGCGGCAACTCCGCCTGCGGCACCTCCACGCAGCTACGACTCATATGACGTGACGTTCGAGAAAGGTCCGATCGGTCTGGAGCTCGAGACGGACTGGTACGGTCGTCAGGCTGTGGTCAAAGGTTTCCGCAAGGTTCAAAACAATCAAGACGGTCCAGCTAAGCTGTGCGGCATTATCCGCGTGGGCGACGTGCTCACTGCAATCAATGGCGAGACCTGCCTCGAAATGTCGTTCCAGGAAACGCTGGCGAAACTGCGCGATGTCAGTGGCGGCAAACACACGCTACATTTCAAGTCGCTCGAGGCTGCGGGTGACCTGAGCGTCTATACAAACGATTTGGACATCGTGCAGGCAAAGAAGTTTATTCACGAGCACAAACAGTCGTTCTACGCGCCACCGCCACGCTCAGTCACCCATGGACTCGTCTACGGCTGTGTCGAGCGCTTTGTCGGTCCGAGCGTCACCGCGTTCAATTTCTATCGCGAAGACACAGGCGAGTTCGTGCTGGCATGTTCATGTGTGAACGAACGCACGGGTGTGTTTGTTTTTCACACACTGCAGGATTCTCACTTGCGTGAGTTCAAAGACTTGCCACAAAGCGAAGATTCAGCCGTCTACCTCGGTCAGCTTGTTCCCAACTTTCTTGGCACGGAATTCACGCTGCTGGATCATCAACAGAAGCGACGCAACGAGCTTGGTTTCATTGTGTACAACCAGAACGTGCTTGGTCGCGTACCTAACTTCCTCAAGTGTGTGTTCACGCGTCAACGCGAGAACGCGGCAGCTACCGCAGATGGGGAAAGCGATGAGAACGCAGAGGACCAGGCAGGCGGTAGCACCAGTGCGCTTAATCCTCGTCAAGCGGCAATAGCTGGTAATTCCGGAATGGGCGACAACCGCACGCTCTTCAACACTCACAACACGATGATGGATCGAAATGGCAACATCTCGGAGCGATTTAAGCGGATGCGGCAGTCGCGGTCATTTTCACTGGTCGAGCGACTGCGCCACATGACTTTTGATGATATCGAGTCCCAGCTTGAACACGCTGGCGGAAGTCTCGAGTCGCTTTGGCACGATGACGATGATCACGCGGGGCGAGGCCGGTCGATGCGGGTCCGCCAATCACGGTCAGCATCAGCCCACAACTTTTCGACGCCCTACGGTGCGGTAGAACAAGACGACTTCCAGAGTGACCTGCTAGTATTCGAGACGAAGCAGCCCTCGTGGAACGAAGACCTCGGCGCGTGGACGCTCAACTTTCATGGTCGCGTGAAGATGGCATCGAAGAAGAATTTCCTTATTGTGGCCGAGCAAGGCAACGATCGCATGGAAGAAGATTTTGGCGACGACGTGGTCTTCCTCCGTTTCGGCAAAGTGACGAAAACGCGTTTTACGCTTGATTTCACGTGGCCCATGTCACCGATGGTGGCGCTCGCAATCGCGTGCTCATCCTTTGCACACAAAATCGCTGTCACCTAGCAGCGAGACCACCTTTTGCATTTTTTTTTCCAGACTTACTTTCAGATTTGTACCAAACCTCTACGCTTTTCAATATTTATCTCCAGATTTTGCTTCAAGCAAATGCACTGAATGTTTCACCGACCCAGCCGCATTATCACGTTATTATGACGTTCGTGGCGTCAGATATTTATCTTTGAACGCATTAGTACGGTCGCCATCCAAACGCTTTCTCGCGTAGAGATACGATTAGCTTTCTATCCGAGAGAATTCTCATTCAAAATCGTGAAATTCTTTGAGTTCAGCATTAGTGCCAAGAGTGACAAAACGCATTCTTTTCCAAGTGGAATTTCGCAGTTTGAATGATTTCTGTAGGCTTTTGTTCAGATTTTATGCAGATACACAATTCCCTGATTTCAAGACGAAGCTTGCGTATTCCTTCCAGGTGCACTTGACTGGGTGTCAAGGATTGTGGAAGTGGGCAGCAATCTGCATCTATCAAACAACACTGCCGTATATATTTTCCAATAGCTTAGCAGGCCCACCGGTTGCTCTAAGACATCAAACACCGACGGACTCATGACATGGACAACGGTTCACAAGGATTACGCTTGGACGTGTGGGCGGCCAGCTTTGGCCAAACGCTGTTCTTACATGTCGTAGGAAGACGCTGAGTCGACGCTGTTGGTGGATCGCGCACCCGCTGTCGAACGGTAGTCAGAGAAGTCGGAAATAGTCGAGTGATAGCCTCGAGACTCGCCAGCGCCCGAGTAGCGCGTGTCGCCTGTCATGCGCTCGTCGATGTCGATCGAACCTGAGCCCAGTGCACTATCAGCGTAGGAGACGCTGGAGCTGCGTGAAAAATAGTCGCTATCGCGACCGTCTTCGGTCACGCGGTACACCGAGGACATGCCGCTACGCTCGCTCAAGTTGCCAACCGAGAAGTGGTTGTGGCGACGGCTGCTATCCATTCCGAAGTCGGAATCGGCGTACTCAGAGGCACTCAGTGACGTATCACGCGTGCACCGAGACAATGTGTTCGGATCGCAATCGGACTCCATCACCGAGCTCCACCCGTCGCTAAACTCGCTGTCAGCCAGCGAGTTGAGTGACGAGTACTGCTGCGACGACTGCTGCTGACTTCGGTTGCTGCTGCCCGCCTCCATGGCCGACGGTGTGTCATGGTCCTGGTAGCCAAGGCCACCTTTCCCAACGGCGCCCAACGCACTCGCGTCATCCTTGGGTGATAGTCGGACAATGGAGCTTCCGGCGACATTGTAGCCGTATGCCACGGGCTGTTCTTCCGTCTCGTCGTTGCCGTATTTCTTACGGCTGATAAGCACGAATAAACCAATGATGACGGCGATACCAACGACCACACCAGCAATCGACAAGATCGATCCAGCACCCATGCTGTACTTGTTGCTGCTCTGAGAGTTCTGAGTCGATTCTTCTTTCGAGCCAGTAGAAGAAGCCGACTCTGTATTGGTGCTTGTGGCACCACCACTGTTGTGCTTGTGCTTCGGCTTCTCGTTGTCTGCGGAGGAGACACTCGCAGGCACACCACCGCCACCGATCTTGGAGCCCGTGAAGGATCCTGCATGGACAGCACCAGCGCCCGGCGATTCAGTGGACGCCGGACTTGGAGTTCCGCCAGGAGCTGGTGTCGCTTTGTCGGATTCCTTCGGACTCGGATTTGGTCCTGGAGTTCCTGAATTGCCACCGCCTTCACCAGGCGGGTTGTTGCGCCGTGTCGGGACTGGAGGCGTTCCAGGAGCTGGTGTTTGGCCTGGAGCAGGGCTAGGATGTGCGTCTGGCCCGGGGGCTGGCTTTGGCGCAGGTGGTTTGGGGTCTGTGCCTGGTGCAGGCTTCGGTCCTGGACCTGGAGCTGGGGTCGGATCTGCACCTGGGCCTGGAGCTGGACCGGGGCGTGGGCCAGGCGCGGGGCCTGGACCTGGAGCCGGCTGAGGGCCAGGACCTGGAGCAGGACCTGGGCCTGGAGCTGGGGCAGGACCAGGCGACGGAGGCTTGGGTGCCGGCTTCTCTGTAGGCTTCTCCGTGGGCTTTTCAGTTGGCTTCTCTGTGGGCTTTTCAGTTGGCTTGTCCGTGGGCTTCTCTGTGGGCTTCTCCGTCGGCTTGTCCGTCGGCTTCTCAGTCGGTTTTTCCGTGGGCTTCTCCGTCGGCTTCTCCGTCGGCTTGTCGGTTGGTTTGGTGACGTCGTCCATGCGCTTGCGCTTGTTGTCGGGGTCTTCCTCGTCCTTCGGCTTCTCCGTTGGTGCCGTCGTTGGCTTCTCGGTCAGCACCGTTTCAGGTGCTGTCGTCGCTGGCGTCTGCGTTGGTGCTACGGATGGCGTAGCTGGTGGCAGGGATGCTGGCAGCCCCTCCGGTGGAGTCGATGGCCCAGGTACAGGCCCAGACGCCGGGCCAGGTGCTGGCATCGGTGGTGTTGCTGGTGCAGGAGCTGGAGGTGGCGCTGGTCCGGGCACTGGCTGAGGAACGCTCGGGTTCGCGGGTGGTGCGTTCGCGTTGCCCTCACGCGCGACGAAGTCCATCGAGCGCATTTCGGCCATCGGCGCGGTGGCGACAGCGTTGCCTGCCCTGTCCAATTGCGGACTATTCACCACGCCATTCGCGACGCCACCGCCCATCGCGGGGTTGTTGAACGGATTCGCGAGCTGAGGCTGCGCTAACGCGGCACTGCTGCTGCTGCTCAATAGCAGCAGCGCAAGCGCACGGCCCGGGCCTCGCAATCGCACTCCTTTCATGCTGTTTCTCGTCCGTTGCTGTTGCGTCGTCGTCGCTGATCCTTGTCACGGCGTAGTCCACTGCGCTCTCTGCACCCGTTCAGTGCCGGATTCGCTCGCTCACGGTTCGCGGCGTGCAGGGCGGCGCGTTGCGATGCGATGCGTGGCGCTGTGCTTTGCTGTTGTCAACAAGGCGCACGCTTCGTCGAAAGGCGACAAGTGCTGGAAGTCACTGGATTCCCTTTTGGCGTGGCCGAACCGTCCGCGTCCGTCAGTCGTTGCCACCGTGGGTGAGTCTGTCGACCTGGTGCATGCACGACCGTCAATGGTGGAGGAGTGAATCGAACAACCACGCGCTGCTTCTACGTGCGGTGATGGCACACAAAGGCGTTGCTCGATGAACTGGCCGATGCCATGCGAGACTCAGGCGCAGGTCAGCCCGAGTGGAAGCGAGCGCGCCGTCAGTGGCTGCAGCAGTGTAGAGGAGCAAAGAGGTGGCCAACGGGACAGCTGGGCTTGGGACACTGGCTTCTTTGGGCGCTGGCATCCACACATGCCCGGATCCCAGCTGGTGGCTATGCAATGGCAGCTGGAAAAGGCCCTGTGTCACAGTTGGCTGCGTTGTGAGGCACTGTCCAGCGCAGCAGAAGTGCGTCTAGAACGTTGGAATGCAACGTCGTTGAAGTGCACCAGGTGGAGCTGCACACGAAGCCAACGGCACTCACGGCTGGCACGTCAAAGATTGAGACGGATGACATGCAAAGGCGAACGCGGCGTCTGATGGTGCCAGAGGCGGAGGACACGAGCACCCAGCCTGCGCCTCTGGTAGACGCGTTGACTGTCGTGCTCGACGCTTGACGTCCACCAGCGCGCGAGCCCTGCAGAATCGAGACCCTCAAGATCTGGGAATGTCAGCCCAATCGACATCTCGTCAACGCTGAAGCTGCAACCAGGGCTGGTATATGGTCACCTGCACTGTCTGGATTCGCTGACCGCTTCGGTGGAGGACGAGAGCGCAATGGTCACTTCCAGCAGACCGCTTTGACGACGCCGCAGAAAGGCGTCGAGCTCATGGGGCACTGCTGCCTTGGTGGATTGGCAATGCGATGAAGCCCGCAGCCGTTGCTAAATTGGCCGCGCACCACGCATGTGCTTGCTCGCGCATTGCTCGTGCACTCACGCGTGCGGTCGACGATAACTAATCTTCCTCGCGCATAGTCGCACGATTGTTAGCTTATGCGCCATGAATGTCTTGGTGCCTCCAGCGTGGTGGGGGGGACCTGCATGCGAGCCGCAATGTGGCGTGGACTCGTTCTCGAAATGCAGGTTGTCTGCCAGCTTACAACGCTGTGATACTTCGCATGAGCAAACGAGCTTGCACTGGGGGTGGGAACCCTCGACATCGTGCCGGTCATACAGTGATAGCCCCATTGCGACAAGTCGTTCGATGGATGACGCCGATAGATGACGGCACGAGAGGGCAACAAACAAATGCGAACCAGCGGCGTCTGTGGATCACGATGTGCAATGCCATCAAAGCGAGCAAGCGAGCCGTATGGGACACCAACCCAACGCCAACGCGCACAGTGACGAAAGCACTTCCTCACACCCAACGAGCCGAACGGTGATGACTGCACAGGGCGCATATTCCGATCGTGGGAGTGCAATCGCCACTTGCACGATCTTCGCTTCTAATCATCGCAGCGACAATCGATGCCTCCAGCGTGTGCTACGTGCGACTCGACCACGTTGCAGCCACATCCATCACCAACGGATCCCGTCCATGCGCACGGCCGATTGGTCGAAATCATGGCTATCTGCGACGTGTGACGGCCCATGCGATCCTAAATCAGCGGGATGGTGAAGAACCAAGAACCAGCCGACGAACATGGCATCGAACGAGCGCCGACCAATGCCCGAGATGTCCTCGTTGGAGGACGATCCGAGGGAGATCGCGTACCGCGTGCGCGTTGACGACAATGTCTGGATTCCACTGAACGATGGGACACGATTATCGGCACGTTTGTGGATGCCGGAACCGATGGGGGATGGCTCCCCCTGGCGCGTGCGCTTCGCCGTCGTGCTCGAGTATCTGCCTTATCGCAAGTCGGATTGGACGGCGCCGCGAGATGCGAGGAACCACGACTGGCTGGCGCAACGTGGCTTTGCCGTCGCTCGCGTGGATATCCGTGGGAGCGGGAACTCGGACGGCGATGAAGACGGAGAGTACACGGCGCAGGAGCTCCAGGACGGACTCGAGGTGATCGCGTGGCTCGCCAAGCAGGAGTGGTGCAACGGCAACGTGGGCATGTTCGGCAAGAGCTGGGGCGGGTTCAATGGCCTGCAGATGGCGGCGCTGCGGCCTCCGGCACTCAAGGGCATCGTATCGTTGAACTCGATTGACGATCGGTACGCGGACGATATCCACTACATGGGTGGCTGCGTGGTGGGCTCGGAGGCATTGAGCTGGGCCACTGTCATGCTGGCCTGGAACGCGCGTCCTCCAGCGCCAGAGACGTCGGGAGCGACGGAGGAGGCGTGGCGGGAGCGGTGGCGACGACGTCTGGAGCGCCATCGGCCGTGGCTGCACGACTGGCTCGCACACCAAGCTCGCGACGACTTCTGGCGCCATGGTTCTATCTGCGAAGATTTCAGTGCTGTTGAGTGCCCTGTGCTCGCCATCGGAGGTTGGGCAGACGGCTACCACAACGGCGTGTTCCGCATGATCGCTGGTATTGACGGCACTAAGGGGCTTCGCAAGGGCATCATCGGTCCGTGGAGTCACGAATGGCCGAACGTGGCGACACCAGGTCCTCAGGTCGGGTTCCTCGATATTTGCAAGCAGTGGTGGGACCATTGCCTCTATCAGGAGCCGACGGATGTAACCAAGCTGCCCGACCTTCAGGTATACGTCAAGGACACGCTCCCAAACCCGTCAGCACAAGTACGTGAATATCCCGGATACTGGAAAGCTATCGAGCGAGTCGAGGGATTACATCAGCTGTACAAGACTTTCGATTGCTTACCTGACAGAAAGCTGGTCGAACATGGCGCAGTTCGGCCGTCTTCTTCATCATCGACATTGTCGATCCGATCGCACAGCTTGCACGGCGTGTGGAGTGGCGAGTGGCTTTCCTTTGGTGGTCCAGACATGCCCGGAGACCAGATGCACGAAGACGCCTTGGCGCTGAGCTGGTCGTCAGACACCCTTGATCAGCCCCTTGAAGTGATTGGGTTCCCAGAAGTTCACCTCACGGTCCAATCGACGACTCAACAAGCGCTTATCATGGTGAGGCTCTGTGATGTGGATCCAGCCACTGGATCTTCAACACTGGTTTCTCGCGGTGTGCTCAACCTGAGCCATCGGCGTGGCCACGCCCCCGAACATCTTGAGCACATGCCCATCAACACGTGGACGCCCGTGAAAATCAAGCTCAACAGCTGCGCTTACCGTATCGCAAGCGGAAGAAGGCTACTTCTGGCTGTCACACCGTCTTACTGGCCGATGGTGTGGCCATCGCCGCAGCAGACTACGCTTACAATTGGATTCCACGGAGAAAACACGCTGCGGTTGCCCGTCGCAAGTGGAAGTATGGTTTGCCCCGTGCAGACGCCAGCTGTGCATCGTGGTGGGAGTGCGAACGTTGAGCAGCTTCGTGAAGGCAAGCCCATGGAACGACGCTTTTCCATTGTGCACTCGAACACAGACGACGGAGGACCTCGACAACAACTGGACGTTGTCGAAGACGACGGCGTTGTGCTTCTGCCTCGTGAGGGTATAACCATGGAGGAATCGGGACACAAGAGATACACGATCGACCGGCTGGGGCTGAATCCACACGTGTCCATCAAGCGTAAGCTGATCTATGAGAAGCGCCCCGAGAAAACGTCGAGAGCTGAGACAGAGAGGGAAGCCACTCCGTTTACGACAGCATCGGGCCTTGAGGACTCGCTTGCATCCGGGTTGGATCGTGACAGTCCTCCAGTGTGGTTTGACCATGCCGAGTTCCCCAAACGCCCGTGGAAAGCAGTGATTGAGACAAACAGCACGATGCATTCCGACGAGCACAGCCTCCATCTACACGACGAGCTGCGCGTGGAGCTCAATGGTGAGCCGTTCTTCCTGCGAGAATGGACCAAAGTGATTCCTCGATCCTTTGTCTAATTCTTCTACCACCTTGCGATCGATCTTATACAGAGTAATGTCGGTTCAAATTTTCCAGTGTGCATTAAGTGGTAATGGTAGGCGGCAATGTTGTTTGGCCGCTGGCGCCACCACTTAGAGCGGACCGAAGGTGGGAGCACCAATTCACCATGCAAACATATTCACGGCGTGAGTTTCACGCGATACCACGACTGTATCCCCTAATGATCAGCGTGTGCCGGCTCTCACTACGTTGGGATCTGATCTACGTCTTGTAAAGCTTATGGTTCAGCAGAGTAACAAAGCGCTGGCGGTCGCCCCGCAGGTGTGCATCATCAACTGTATCCCGGCTCAAATTGCGAGTCTTCAGTCGTCAGATTCTAATGCAAGCGATGCTCCCCACAGCTCAACGCTGCCGGCAAATGCTGAGCCAGATGCAAGTTGTGGGTCGCAGACAAGATGCGATGGGAACATGTGGCGTGTTCGGAAACTCGATGATGTGGATATCACCACTGTCGGCGAACCATTCGAGGAGTTTGCGTGGGATGAATTGTCCGTCGCTGTCAGCAAACCAAAAGGTGGAGGTCTGAGCTCCTTGCATGGTTATGACCTACGCATCTATGACTGCCTACTTCTCGACAAGTGTCGCTAAGTCGCCTTCGTCGACATGTGGAGACGCGTTAGTTTGCTCCATCCGATCAAAATTGTGATCAGTTGTTTGCTGTCTGACGCGCTGAAGATATCCTTCGCGGACCAACGTCGACATCATTGAGCTAGAAATGCCTGTTGCCAAAACAATACGCTGCTGGCTGGTTCACTCTGTCGGTTTGATCTGACGGACGCGAACGACGGCACAGAAGAGCACGATCGAGTTTCTTGCGTCCGCGTAACTTCGCAAGCGACTTCGCATTCATTGGTACGCGCATCAGGCCGCACACGGCATCGTCTGCTCGCGCGACCCGATTGAGCATGTTGACCCACGCTGCCTCATGACGTCGACAACGCTCCATCCAACACACACACAAAAATGAACCTCTCAACATGCGCGCGCGCGCGCGCTGGGAGGCATTTTCCCTTTCGAGATGTGGTGGTCCAATTCCCAACTGGCTTCGCGTCAGAGCGGAGCAGGCCAGTGCAGGCACCCACATCGCGTACGAGGTTTCGTCCATATGGCGTCGGGTGTCATGGTGCGAAAATCCAGGTTGGAGTGGCACGGTACCACCTTCAATTCCAGTAACAACATGACGTGAGCGCATACTGAACCTTCCCTTCGAGACGACTTTAGTGATTATCCCTGCAGTGACTGTCGACGCACTTGGCTGTGCGCCCACACGTCTACCGAGCTTTCCAAACCGTAGTGCGCATCTCCACCAGCGCACAAGCAGTGCACCAGCACGTTCTTTTAACCCGCTCGCCACCGTTTGACTACTGTATCATACGTTGCAGCAGCAGTCTAGTGATATAGGTGGTCCACACTAAATGACGTGGTGCACACCACCGTTCATCCCTCTGGTATTCGTAATATTCTGGTGGCGCGTCAGTGTTGGCAATGTCGAGCTTCAGGCGGAAAGAGGCGACTGCGCGGACGTCGACGGGTGCGCTGGCCGTGCCCGTGCGCCGGCAGCTGAGCGGCACCAAGCCTTTCCTCAATGGCCAGACACTTGTGTCTTCTGGGCTCAGCGAGCTCGACGCGTTGCTTGGCGGTGGGCTCACGCTGGGCACGGTCAGCTTGCTCGAGACCCCGCACGACGCTGGTGCTGCATCGGTGGCGCTCGTGGACGATCTGCATCGCTACTTCGTGGCCGAAGGCGTCGCCGCTGGCCAATGCACGTTCGTTGCGTCTGAGGACCCTGCTGGATTCGTGGAGCATCAGCTGCCTCTGGAGCTCAGTCTTGCCCAGAAGCAGGTCAAGCAACAGCTTGCGTCACTGCAAGTCCCCAGCAAGAGCAACAGCGCCGACGCGAATGCGGATGTGAATGCGACTCCTGACGCTGCGGCCAACCTGAAGATCGCATGGCAATACGAGAAGTACCTCGGGCCAGGGCAGACCCAGCAACAGACGCGCTTTTGCCACAGCTTTGACCTGTCGCGATCCATGCATCAAGATATGCTGAAAGCCAATGCGCCAGTGACGTTTGCGCTCGAGCAGTGTGCAGGCTCTGATGGCCCGTACAAGTTGCTGTTGGACGCGATTCGTGCGGTTGTGGCAGAGCGACAAGCCACGCAAGTTGTCCGCGTGTGCATCCGGGACCTTGGGTCGTCGCTCTGGTTCTCGGCTGCCACTCCGCGCCAGGCACACGCTGACCTGCTGCGCTTCCTGCGCCAGCTTCGTGCCATCGTCAGTGGCACACCAGTCGTGTGTACGATCAGTGGTCCGTTCTACATGCTCCCAAGTACCGTGTGCAACGAAATGCGGCATTTGTGCGACTACGTGATGGAACTCAAGTCGTTCACGGGCGAGAACGACATGCTGCCTGCGGAGCTGAGCGAATTCCACGGCCTGTTCCACTTCCGCAAGCTTGCACGAGTGCACTCGCTGGC
The DNA here is from genome assembly GCA_002286825.1 of Lagenidium giganteum. Lineage (NCBI taxonomy): Eukaryota > Oomycota > Peronosporomycetes > Pythiales > Pythiaceae > Lagenidium > Lagenidium giganteum. Next base: position 34,059 of record NSDO01000430.1, read on the forward strand.
GTGCCACTCGACCGACGCCGTCAAGTTCGGTATCAAGCGTGAACGACGGAAACTCAAGGTGGAGAAGCTGCACCTGCCACCAGAAGGCTCTCGGTCGACGTCCGCTGCCGGTGCTGACCAATCTGGCAAGAAGAGCAGCGCGAAGACGGCGCAGAGCTCCAAAGTCGGTTGCGGCAATGGAGCCGGTGGCTTCGACCCACTGGCGTTCTGAACACAGGTAGATCGTTGCAATAAGTCCGGCAGGCGATGGATGGCCACGAGCAATGTCAGTCATTATTTCTTCTTTTTCGACTTGAACTTGTGTTCTTCGACATCAAAGTCAATGATGTCCACATCGTCGTCCTCGCTGTCGTCGCTCTCGCCACTGCTGGCGCTGTCCTCTTCGTCGTCGTCGCTTTCGTCATCATCTTGCTCGTCCGCGTCTTCCGCAGCAGCATGCGCGGCGTGTTTCTTCTTGGCTTTGGCGTGGCGCTTGCTCTTTTTCCGCCTCAATTTGTCAATCTTCGTGTTGCGTTTGCTGGCATCGCCGTTGATGTGGTCATCCAGCTTCTGCAGCAGCAACCTGCGGGCCATGTTGCGGTTGGCTTCCAGCGACCGCGACGGCTGGCAGCGCACGTGCAAGCCCGTCGGCACATGCTTCAACAACACGCAGTTGCGCACTTTGTTGATCTTCTGGCCACCTTTACCTGCACGTCCAGCACAGAAGAACGAGAAAAAAATTGAGGCGATGACGGTGATGATGATGACGACTGGAGTGAGGTGCCCATTGAGCTCAGTGCATCACAGCCACATACGCACCCCATCCCTTCACAAACTGTTCTTCCAGGTCCTCATCCCGCAAGACCACCGGCTGCCGAACGCGCTTGTCATCATTGAACCATCGCGCAAAGCCCGTCGCCAGCAGCGGCGGCGCGTGAGCACGTCCCCCCGAAGAAGCAGCACGCAGCAGCCGCATCGACATCACGCATCGCTCCATAATTGCGCCGCCCGACGTCATAACTGAAATGGACACTGGATGGTCACTGAACAATATTAATTAATGATTGTCAAAATACTGCACGGATTCGTAAAAATACACGGTGGAAAAAATAAATAAAACCTCATTTAGGTTCTTTCTTTTCCGGCTGGTGGTGCGCGCTCTATTCAGGTGGCGTGGGCTAACTGGTGCAGAGTGATTGTCCTGGTTGGAATCAATGGGAAGGGCCGGTCGTTCGAAGCACGCGCAGCGGACGGACGCGCCGCCCGACAGCCCGCCAAGCAGCACCACGATGGCTCGCCACGACCACCGCGCGCCGACGCACCTGCGGCGCAGTGACGTGGCGCACAATGCGTTGGTGGACGTGCCAGCAGCGGACTCGAATTCGCCGCATGGCGCCGAGAAAGTGGGCGTGCTCCCGTCACGCCACGGCCTCGGAAGAGACGACAACCAGGCCATGGCCAATGCCAACGCCAGCGCTGTGGCCACGTCGCCAGCGCCAGCGACAGCCACAGCCACAGCTACAGCAGCAGTGATGAACGAGGCTGGCGCCATGCATCCGCCGATGGCTCATCGGCACCACGGCAAGCACGCGCGGCCGCTGCAGCGAGTGCGCTGTCTGAAGCTCAAGACCATGATACACCCGGACCTGCTGGTGCCGTACTTGTATGGCGGGGACCGCGGCAGCCGCATCAACCGGATTGTGATGGAGACGGGCTGCTCGATCGACTATTGCCCGATGTCTCCGGGTGATCAAGCGCAGTCGCCGCGCAGTATGGCGTATATTATGAATTATCTCGTGTCGGCCGAATCCACTGCACGGGTGCGTATTGACGCCGAGGCTGTGAGCTACTTGTCGGTGTGTTGGCGAAGGATGATTAACGCGATATCTGTGATTGTGATTGTAGCTCGAAGCTGGTGTGAAGATGTTGCGTGCGGTTGTGGAGAAGGTGGAAATGCATCTGCAGCGGAAGATGCATTCGTGGGGCGCGCATCCGCATTATCCGCGGTCGATAGAGGAACCGAGCGACGCAATGCCCACCGAGGAGGCGTACATGGCTCCGATGCCGCCGCGACGCGTGCGATACGCTTCGTACTCGATGCCCATGATTGATCCAGATGACATGGAAGTGGAGCGACGACGAGATGTGTATGGAGCGTATAAAGCTGGTATGTCTAAAGCAGACGTCAAAGAGGAAAGTGGTGACTTGCATGCAACTGTGCGAATGGATGGTGTGATCGACGAAGAGCACGGTGGAATGCATGAAAATGACGATGATGACCACATGTGGATGGCTGATCATGCGATGGAGGAAGAGGAAGGCTACTGGGTCCCGTCAGAACGACATCACGTGCGTGGTGTGATGCTACCGCATCATCGCGGTCGAGAACCTGCATGGAGGTATGCTGCACCACAACGGCATCGGTATCGACGCATCGATCCGTATGCTCCATCAAGGCGGGATTACCCGTGGAATGCCCGACCATCACAGATGTCTCCTCCAAGTCGTCGTTCTCCGAGATTTGGCGGCAAACGCGAGCGACATATTCATGAAATTTGGCATACTGACGACGAGCTCAGGCAGCACTATACCGACAATCCACCTCAGATGAGACGTGGCATGGCTGCGCCACCATTTTCTGACGAAGAGTTCGAAGGCGACCGCTCGAGATCCCCAGAACGTGGCAGTAACGAAACCGAGCAGACCGCGGACACGAACAGTGACCGTTTGTCGGATTCCGCTTTCTCTCCGCGTCATTCTTACGAGCATTACCAAGGTGCACCTAACATGAAGCGCATTCATCGCCCGATTCGACGAGATATGCATTATCGCAAGGGGTACCTCAACCAGCGGCATTTGTACGATTACAGCAGCGACGAATTCGACGAATGGATTGAAGAGGATCGAAGCCTTCATTACATGCCGCAGAGGCAGTCGATGACTCGAGCGATGAGTATGGATGGTATTCGCGGCAAGCGCCGCGCTGTTCATTTTTCCGGTGACAACACTGAACGGAATACTCAAGCCTCACCAAAGAATTCCAAGCGGTACCGACTCTCAGACCCAGGCTCACCGACAACTGATGCAGATCATCTACCCAACCAATCTTCAAGTGCCCTAGCCGAGAGGAAGGACTCCTCCTCAGAACCAATGGAGCCAGCTCCACGGCAATCCCCTGCAACGGTTCCGATGAGCGGGGACGCTCCTCCTACTTCCGTTCAAGTTAGTGCCCCAATTCCTGCGAGTGTGGAAATTGAAGAGGCATCTGATGAGACGAAGGAACTAAACCACGAAGCATTATGCGTGGGTACTGTCACGCCTACGAAGAGTGATGACACGCGCACAGCTTGTTCGGATACCAATCCTCAAAGCCCCTCGAGAACCCAAGTCTGCAATATAGTTGTTGATGCAAGAGATGAAGATATTTCTATCGCAAAGATTGACGACGCGGATGGCGATCCGATAGTAACAGTCAGTGTGTCCGTGGACACGTCCGAAGAAGCGCCGACGAATGAAGAGCCCGCTGGCGAAGAAACTCGAGTTGGTGACGAAGAGCCCAATCGCAACCAAGCTACAGAATCGACAACGACTGCCAACAAGCATTCACAAACTGACGAAAGGCACTGTCCCGAACAAATTGAAAAGGATCCCGAAACCAGCACATCCAGTGATCATGACATTAACTTGGACGACACGGATGAAGGGGTGAGTTCTAAGGCAACTCCAACTTGTGCGAAGACCGATGAGAACGAAAACAGTACCACAAAGCCAGCCATGAACGCTGTCAGCTTCTCCTCACCGATTATTGATTCAAACCGGTTGTTGACTGACTCACTCAGCTGGAACAGCACCGTGAATGTCGAGCTGTTGCGATTTGAGGAAAAAATGCAAGCCCGAGCGGGAAAGATGACATCTGCTCACGACGACACGAATGAGCTCGTTCAGCTTCATGCCTTGTGCACTGCGATGACGGACTTGCAGTTTGCTGTGGTGGCGTCCAAGGAATTTTCAGCAACGGAGAAGCGTGAAGTGTTATCGACGTTGGATCAATTGCTTGACGTATTCAGCTCAAATGTCGGTGCTCAAGAAAAGATTCTACAGCTTTCGGCAGGGCTGGAGCGAGTTCTTTCGCTGGCGCTAATCCAGGAATCATTCATGGCCCAACGTCCGAAGTTGGAGCAGATGGATGATGCGCATACTGATCCACACGATGAAATACCTGTGCCTCAGCTGGATTCGGAAGATGCGGAAGAAAAATTTCAGGAATCGAGATCGACCATCAAGGTTGAGCCGCGTCAACCATCGATGACAAAGGACCCCCAAGGTCGCATCCCATCCTTTGTGAAGGAGTTTTTGCAGCAGTTTGAAGCGAAGGAGGACTCGTCTGCGGTGATGCGAAGCCTTCACAAACGCTTGGTTAGCGAGTTGATCAAATCTGATCCATACTACTACGTCGGCTTCAAGAAACAACAGAGCCTAGGCTTGCCGACGTGTGACTTTGGCTGTCGAGGTGCATCTGCAATCAAATGGGAGCGGAAGCTGGTTTCGCAGATCAGCTCGCGAATGAAGTGGTTTGATTCAATTGCGTATACATTGGCCAAGGGCACTGGTGGCAAGGAGCTGCTCAATCGCAAGAAGATGAACTCCACGATTCGGAAGCTGCACTTGGTTGCTCTGCAGGTGCATTGCTTGGTCTCGCATTTGTATTGCATGCGTGGTCGAGGTGTCTGCCGAGAAATGGATTCGTTGCAAGTGGCTCTGAATAACTCGTACTACGAGAAACGCATGAACGCGTACAAGGCACGATTGAAGCTTGTTCTGCACCCTCAGCAGACTGGTAGCCACTCTTTGGAAGAATTGGTGAGGGACACTCTCGAGTTTCTTCCCGAATTGCTCTTATTCGTTGATGTGTGGGGCTATGAGTATCGAGAAGAAACAAAAGTGAAGAAATTTTCGGTCAAGCTACCGCTCAGTTTTTTCCGTTCAGTTGAGAACGCGACGTTTGATTACGACCAAGACAGCAACAAGGTGCTTCAAGGCATTTGCGATGAGCTGCTCAATCTGCTGTACCTGTGGAACGACTTCAAATGGGGGGAGAGTCTGGAAGTGCTGACCCTGGAGCGCATTGTCGTGTTCGAGCGTCACGTCAAGACTAGTATTCTGAAAATTCTGGATGCACATGCATCGCATTTGGTGTCGTTATGGGCAAACAGGTTGATGGAAGAACCGGAACAGCTCCAACGTGTTCGCCTGACTCAGCCAAAGGTTTACTACCCCGAGTCTTTTCGAACTGACGCAAGCTGTAATGCTCCCGTAACTCTGAACAAGGTGGATGGAAAGAGTGATGCTGAGGAGTCTAGTGAGGACGAAGACGCGCTGGCTGCTGAGTTCTGGGCGACTGCAGACGGAAACACATTCCGAAGTCTTGCTGAGACGTTCGAGTCGCGCCAAAAAACGTGTCTGAAAAATATCGCGGAATGGGACGAAGAGTCTGTGAATACGAACTTGATGAAATGGAGTGAAGTGGTTGACAAGCGTCTACACCTGCGCGAACTCGCTGCTGCAGCGTCGCAACTGATGCGCTCGAAACAGCCGGATACCACAGGAGGTGGCACTCCAGTACCAGAAGCCTCCAACGCTACTCCAGAACTGCTGGCATTGGCTTCCAAGACCCAGTTTGTGACGAAAGAAGCAGCGGATGTCGCCGAAAAGATCGCGCTTCACACGGCGGCACACCAACTCAATATTGAACGTAAAGACGCGAACCCGATGAACACAGCAGCCTCATTTGGCAGCATGGAAGACGAAGATTTCGACGATCCAGAATCACTGAGCGAGGCTCCAGGTGCGACTGAATCTCCGTCTAATGATACCACACGGATGGATGATAAATTTGCAGCCTCAGAAGAACAACCATCGCCGCATATGATCCCCGAGCTGGTTGGAATTCTATCATCCACCAAGCGTGAGGTGGACGAAATTTTGAATCAGCGGATCCGATCAGCTCGCGTCCGTGTCAAGTTACAGTCACAATCGCTGCTGCTGGCGCGACAAACCCTCGACCTGCTTCACAACCTCGCGCCGTTGACGTGAGAAGACTGACAGCGTGTCACCAAGATGATGATGTTACGAGCAATGCAGTTTGTATAGCTTACTTAAGCTTGCGGTGGTGCGCGAGCGCAATTGTAAATGGAATACGTACCACGAGTGCGCCTGTGTTTGTCTCGCCGACTACCTATCCAACTGAGCCTCCCTCCATCTTCAGCGTGGTGCGGAGCGTGTTGAAGGCTCCCATGATCAGCTCGCGGTGGCACGTCGGGTGCGTACGCTCGTACGTCTCCTGGAGCCACTGCAGCGTCTCATTGGCCTGCTTGGTCAGCGTCTGGCCACTAGCTTCGGTCAAGCGCAACGCTTTGGCTGACTGCTCCAGCCCCAAACACGCAAACTCCCACTCGCGCTCGCGTTCTTCCTGTGTGCGACTAAGAAGCACGAGCACTTTGTAATAGAGTCGAGCCTCCAGTTCTTCATCTCGCGCAATGTCGATCGAGATGTGGTCGCTGCCGATCTTGAACTTGATCTCCACGTCGCGATCCACACGACCAGCGGTCTCGAAGCGCACGTGCTCAAGCAACGTGTGCTTGAACTCGGCACGTGACACTAGCTTGCGCGTCGTGGTCGCGCTGTCGCCGTACACTTTGATGAGCCAATAGTTGGTGAACGTGAATTCTTCTTTGATCGACTGCAACGAGAACAGAATCTGCTCGTTCGGCAGCAGATACTGAGCAGCTTGACATGTCGCCAAGTCTCGCACGGGCCGGCAGATGTCCGAGGCACCGGTGAGGTCCGAGGTGATCCCTTTGAGCATCGCAGGTGGGGAATGGTTGCAGGTGTGTCGTTTCGCGCACCTCCAACGGAAAATAGAATAAAAAATGGCCCTGGCCCATGGGGACCCATGACCTCCCCTTGTCGCACTGACGCATTACATACTTTAGCCTCCGTTCTGAGCGGCAGCTCACTCAAACTATTTCCAGCGAGGTTCCTCAAAAAGCAGTGATCGATGCTGTGAAAGAGGCGGGTAAGATTTTTGATCAATGGCATCGACCTATCCAGCGACTTTTGACCAATCCGCGCGCAGCATTCTCATTCAGCGCGCTGGTGCTGGGCAGTGGCGTTGGCCCGAGCCTGGGCCTGGGCCTGCGCGCGGAGAAGCAACCAGCAGCCCAAGGCGCTCGGAGGCTGCCAGGTGGGGGGCGTGCTCCGGGCTGTCGACGACGTGCCAAGCACTTTTCGGGCGGCGGAGCGTGACAGCGCATGCGCCAGGATTCCCTCGACACGTGGGCGCTCGAGCTCCAAGCCGATGACCGCAACGGCGGCGGCGTGGACGGCGAAAGAACGCATGGCGACTGCACTCCCCCAGGTCCCAGATCACGTGATGGCGCCCGACTCTGCCACTGCAACGCCACCAGTGCGGCGCCCACGGCCGGAGCGCCCTGTCCGCGGGATTGCGACTACAAAAGCTGAAGGCCGCGGCGCCGTGAACACCGTAGAAGCCGAGATGTCGCACCCACGGCGAGAAGATGCACATGACGACGAGGAAGATGACCATGAGCCCGACGATGCGACTAGCACTGCCCAGTCCACGGTGGTGGACAATCCAGCGCCGACCAAGCAACCCCGCAAGCGCGGGCGGAAACCGTTGCTCGAAAATGAAGCGCAGCGCAAGACGAGGCGGAAGACGCAGTGCATGCTCAACCAGCGTCGCTACCGCGCTCGTCAACGTGGCATGATCGAAGTGCTGTCGCTCGAGAACGATCAGATCAACGCGATGATGCAAGAGCTGAACGAGTACCACCAGTTCCTGCTGGCTTACGACCGGGGGTGCACGTCGGGGGCCACGGCAGCGGGGGATGACCCCACGCCGCTGCTGACGGCCAAGCACTTTTTCCATCTCTTCCGCGACGGCTTTGCACTACATTCCAGCGAGACCAGCGAGCTGCAAGAACGATTCCTGCGCTTTATTATGGACCCAGGACTGATCTCGCAGGGTGCGTCGCAGCGAGGTATTGACGCACTGATCCTCCAGCTGAAGCGCTGCACGTCTTACCACGCCGTGTTCAAGATGACGGCCCAGGCATATCACATCGTGCCGACGGGGCGCCAGATTGATGGACTTGCCCAGCAAGGCCCGGCCCATGGCGAGGCGTTGGTGGTCGAAGCTGTGGGGGAGCTGCTGCTGCGGTTATCGCGTGACACGATCGTGTTGCTCTTTCCGCACATCATCGAGAACGAAGCGCTGTGTTACCGCGTGGTGGGACATGAGATCACGCCTCGGTTGACGGTTCTGTTCTGCTTCAACCCTGCCGGCAAAGTGTGCAAGTTGGAGATCGCAGTCGATTGGGCGGAGGCGTTCACGGCGCTGCTGGGCAGTGCAGCGGACGCCGCGACGATCCTGAGCAAGGCTTTGATCACGCCCTACGCCGAACTCGGTGTGGATCCCCATGGCGAGCAAGATGCAGCAGCCTCGAGCGTTGGTGAGAACAAACAACTCAATCTCAAGTACATTCTGCTCTGAGGGTTAGTGGTCTGCGTCCGTGCGTTGGTGTGTGTGTATGCGTCAATTGATCAATGACTCACCCAGAGGGGACGCGACGAAACTTCCAGCTGACGAAAAGCCAGCTCACACCTCTGGTTATGGCAATGATGACTGACGAAACACACTCACGAACGGATGGACGAAGGTAGTGGTCGACAGGGATAGCGTAGCATGTGCGTGCGTGTGCGTAGCGTGCTTTTCTCGCGTGGTTGAATAGTCTGGTGACATATTTAGTCCTTCTTGTAGTAGTTGGCTGGCACGAACGGCATCTTGGCGATCGTGAGCTTCTGGGCCTTGTTGCGCGCCTTGACGTGGAGCTCTGTGCCCACCTTGGCCACGCCCTTGTTCACGTACGCCATGCCCACGGCCTGCTTGAGCGTCGGGCTGAACGTGCCGCTCGTGACGGTGCCCACGACTTCGTCCTGGTCGTTCAAGATCTGCGCACCTTCGCGGGCGGCGGCGCCTTCAACGACAAAGCCGACGCGCTTCTGCTTAAAGGTCTTGTTCTTGAGCTGGTCCATGATGATAGCATGGCCTGGGAAGCCACTTTCCTCACGGCGGCGCTTGCCGATGGTCCACGCCAGCGTGCCCTCAATCGGCGTCGTCTCCGGCGTGATGTCATGGCCGTGCAAGCACAAACCAGCCTCAAGGCGCAAACTGTCGCGGGCTCCGAGGCCGGCTTCGAGCACGCGCTCATCTTCGAGCAGCTTGCTGGCAAAAGCCGTGATCTTGTCGCTTGGCACCGAGATTTCGAAGCCGTCTTCGCCCGTGTAACCGCAGCGCGTGAGGATGATGTCCGCGCCAATGGATGGCAGCGACGTGTAGACGCCGTTCATGAACGCCAAGTCCTTCAGTTTGACGCTTGGCACAAACGACGACAAGATCTCGGCGGCGCCAGGGCCCTGAAGAGCCACCAGCGCACGGTCCGTCAGGCGCTCAATGTGCGCGTCGCCATCAAACTCCGCGAGCTTCTTGTGCATGTGGACCAGATCGATCTCCTGGTTGCCTGCGTTCACCACGACGTACAAGTGGTCGTCGTAGTTGGTGATGACACAGTCGTCGATGATGCCGCCCTTGTCGTTCGTGATCAAGCTGAGCTTGGCTTCCCCCGCGTTCAACGCCTGCAGATCACCGACCACGATGCTCTCGAGGAAGCGCACGCGATCCTTGCCCGTGAGGCGGAGCTGCCCCATGTGCGAGACGTCGAACAGCGACGCCAGGCCCGGCGTGCGCGTGTGCGTGTGCGACTTGACGATGCCCGCCTTGTACTGCACAGGCATGGCGTACCCCGCAAAGTCGACCATCTTGCCCCCACGCTGGACGTGGAAGTCGTACAGCGGCGTCTTCTTCAGCTGCTGCACGCAACACAATGGCAGCGATCCGAGATCCTCAGCACACGTGCTTGCCCACCCAAGTAAAGATCCAGTCAACATCATCAACCACGCACCTCCGAGGAAGCGAACGAGCGCGCGTGCATCTGCAGCACATTGGCAGCAGCCACGTGCACAGTCGAGCGGCGCGAGAGCGCGTTGAGCGTGCTGGTGAGCGTGGCGACGCGGAGCATGTTGACGTTGGCGGTGGAGCTCTTGGTCGCGAATGACCGAGCGGTTGGTGCGTCACTTGGCTCGTGCGACCTTCGCGCAACCGCGGCTACCCATTCATGTTGAACCTGCTCGTGCGACATCGCGGAATCTCGGCAAATGATTGGCTGAGTGCATATCTTGATGGTGATTGGCCAAAAATGGCGAGATTCGTGTGATGCGGGTCAACTTGGAACCCACGTCATGTCCATGATGATGAAGAGCAAGGCCGCTGATAGCGGACCTGTGGAGGCATGCAGTGTCGTGCAGCACTTGACGACTTGCCAAGCCGTGAAATTTCTTCTGCCGGAAGAGCAGATTTTGTTCTCGTTCCAGTCGATCAATGAAGAGTTCACGTTCACGAATTTCGCGCTGATCAAGATGACCAGCCGCCGCACGTCGGCGTCGGTGCTGTCTCGCGCTGAGTGCAAGTATTCCACGTCGCGCTTGGATTTCAAGACCAGCTCGATCGAAGACGTGCGCTATCAGACGCCAGGACGCCAGGACGTGGAGCTCCGATTCACGATCGGCGGCGAGTATGTTGCTATAAACATTGCACGCGACAACGAACAGGATGCGCAGCTGTATTATAAAGTGCTCCTGCTTCTCAGCCGTGCTCAGCAAGAGCGCAACCGCGAGTGGGAATTTGCACGCTTGGGTCTCGAGCAATCTGCCAAAGCGTTGCGCTTGACCGAAGGTAGTGGCCAGACGCTCACCAAGCAGGCCAACGAGACCCTGCAATGGCTGCAGGAGACCTACGAACGCACGCATCCGACGGTGCCACCGCGAGTTGATCATTGGCGCACTTAGTACACTCAAGACCGCACAGAAGACGTCTGAGGCTCAGGACTCGACCGCATAGATCAACGGCACGTTGGCAGTGCGTTGCATTGACATAACCCCACTCTCTATAGTTTTGAAGAAAAAATCCACTTGAACTCGTGGTATGTCATGTAACGCATGCACGTGATATAATAGCAACTGCATGGGGGCGTTACGGCCATCCAACACCTCATCCATCCGTCAGAACGATCGCACCTGCATGGGGCTTCCGTCTGTGTTGAAGTCCTGGTGCACTTGCGTCACTTGGCTCGTGCAACCTTCGCACGACCACCTTCCTCCTCGTAGGAATCTCGCTGTTGATTGGCTGAAATTGTAAATAGTATTTGATTAGCCAAAATACCACTTGACTTTGTTGTCAAGAAGCCCGAACTCCATGAAAGCAGTTGAAGCGAGCAACGCCAGCTCAGGACCCGACCGGACCCGCCGTGACCATGCTGCCACAAGAGGACGTCGAGCTGCTGCGTGCGGCCCTGCAGAAATGTGACGACCAAACCAAGGCCTTCGTGGGTCCTCTGCTGCCGCTGGAGGCTGTGCAGAACGCACTGGTGACGTTTGCGCGCGACTCGACGCGGTCGTTGGAGGAATGGATTTGGGACCCCGCGTGCCGCCAGAAGCTCGAGGCGTTGCGGGAGCAGCAGCCGATCGCCCACAACCACGCGCAGAACGTGGATATGTGGTTCTCACATGCCATGCAGGAGCAGGCGCTGAGAGAGCAGCAGCAGTATGCGCCCAGTGAGGTGCTCCGTGAAGAATACGAAGCGCGGCGCGAAGATGGCAAGGCCAAGTTCCGCCGCGGCGACTTCTATCCGGCACTCAACGCGTTCAAGAAGACGTTGAGTGTGTTGGAACAGCTTGAGATGGCTGAAAATGGTGATATCGAACGCGAGCCGACGGAGTGGGATGACACGATGCAGCAGAACTTTGTCACCATGTGCTGCAACATCGCGATCTGCGGTATCAAACTCGGTGATCGAAGCGTTATTCGATTGTACGCCGACAAGGTAAGACCTTCCGGCTAGCTTCAAGCTAAGCACGTGATTGCTGAGCGTGTGCTTGCTGCTAGGCACTCGAGGTGGATCCGACGTGTTGCAAGGCGCTGTACGCGAGGTCGAAATTGCACCTGATGGAGCACATGTTTGAAGACGCCTACGCTGTCGTTGACAAAGCTCTTCACTATCATCCAGACAACAGCCTGTTGGTCAAATTTCGCAAAGAAATTGAAGTCGCGGAGCTGAAGCGCAAGAAACAACAAGACGAGCTGGCTGCGGCTGCGGCTGCGGCGGCCAAAGAAGCTGAAGCGGATTCGCAAGCTGGTACTCAACAAGAAGAAGATCATGCTGCTCGTTTGGAGCGTGTTCGGAAAGCTCGATTGGCTGAAGTTCCTCTCCCGACTCTCGAAGATGACAAATTTGCTGCCATGCGATTGCATACCTATTACACCAAGATCAAACACCATGTAAGTTCGCTGTCGTCACCCAGAGCGTCTGCAGCACGAAGCCTAATAAACTGTGGGTGTGTCAACCTATCATAGCTCGACATTCAAATCGTTCAGAAAAGCAATCCTGACTTGGGAGAGCCGCCTCTCTTCGAATGCCGAATGGTGGATGCGACGCGTGAAATCGACCTTACGGATGCAGTGCAAGCGTCTTCCAAGACAGTTGCCAAGAACGAAGCCTCAAAACTGGCGATCAGGAAACTTTGGGATGTGAAAAAGGAGGCAGGCACCTTGCTACCTGAAGATCTCAAACACTTGGAAGAGTTCGAGGAAGCGCAACGAACCGGCGTCCAATTGGTATCCCAGCACGCGAAGTTGGCCAAGGAGGAGCAGGATCGTGTTGCTCAGCGAAACAAGCTTGCTGCTGATGGCGTGCAGTCTGAGGTGGCCACAGTGCATTTGTCAGTGTATGAACGTCAGCTTAATCCAGTGCAGCTCTTGAACCAGCTTCACACGCAGAAGAAGATCACGGTCCATTTTGAGGTGACTGATTTGCTTCCGACGTCGACGGATTTCACCAAGTTTGAGTTCCGTATCCGTCTGAACGGTGTTGAGACAGCAGTTGCCGAAGATGTTTCGAAGAAGAAAGCGCAAGCGGCGGCGGCCAAGGAGACGGTGCAAAAAGCATTCGCATCGGGCTTATTCGCTTGCTACGAAGAGTCTGAAAAGTGGGAGGCCGACCGCACTGCTGAAGCATGATGAAGAGAAATGAGTCTGTGGACAGTGGCGACCGCGTCTGCTGAAATATCATTATTTTAAAGGAGTTCATATGCACTGAGGATATCTAACGAGGCGGGCATCAAAGGCAATAAATTGCTGGAATGCTGATGGGAGCAGGGGCGGAGCAACTAATCTACAGGCACATCAATCGATTGTAGCGACTGATGCGGCTTGGTTTGGAGGTGCGACAGCTTTGAGAGTGAAGCACGAGCTGGTCCAACTTTGTTGCTTTGATGCCGACTTCCGGCATAGTTAGTCCGCATGGACATCCAGAGAGAGCTGGTAGACCTTTTGCGCACGCCGCGCTCTCAGGAAGTACATGACGCTCGTGCCGAAGACGCACAAGTAAAGGAATGCTGCCAGGAAGATGCTCGTTGCCAGCGACGACTTCTTCTTGCCCTTAGGCGGATGCACTTTGATGAACAGTGAGTTGCTGCTTACGATCGATCCGACGATGATCTGCATCACACCGAATGTCGCTGATTAGTCATACAATCGTCATACCACGCAATTTCATGGGCACCACATGCATCACCGCGCAAACATACCAACAGGAAGAAGCCAGCAAAGGAAAAGATCGCGCAGCAGATGATGCCTGTTGATGCGCAACACACGGTCACCGTCAAAATTCCCACACGGCGGTTCCAAGCGGCAGCGCGCCCATTGTGGTACCTGGATGCGTCTGTGGTCCCTTACTGGATCCTTGGGCCAGCAACTCCTCCAAGTCGGTGGTGTCGTCGAGATCGCTGATGTCGCTCCCTGGGGAGCCGACATTGAGATGGTTTAGGTTCGCGTACCCGGGCTTGCCGCGCACGACGGCCACGATGCTATCACGGTCGAACGACATGTCTTTCTTGTAGTTGCCGACCACGTCCTTCAATCGTGTCATCATTCCGCGCGGAACCCACGTAACAAGACAGCACACAGAGTACCGTCAATGCGTTTGCCTTGTGTCCCTGCACACCCGTCGATCGCAAACAATCGCGTGTGTCACCGAGCTTCACGGGCTGATGTGCTGGGCACAGACCAACGATGCAGCTCGCGAGTGCGTGGCGACTCTGCTGCCTGCTTCTTCGAGTCGCGTGTGCTCAGTGCTCACTGGGCGCGGGCTCTCACTCTTCCAGGTCGCGTGTGTGTGCCACCGCCACGATCAATCGATCGATCGTCGTCGACGTCCAAGTGCCCGAAGCTCAGCCGAGGGCTTTGTTCTCGGGCCCAATGCGCTGCTGGCGTTTCCGCCCTGACCTGAAAACAGCACGTCGTTTAAAAATATGGCGCTCTTATTAACCTCGAAATCGAGGTGGAAGCCACCGCCCCTTTTCGGCGAAAAAATAGAGTGAGGGACGGACCTTGCGAGTGTAACCCAGAGCGTAACCCAATCAGCGCGCGCCAGGTGTGGGGCTATTCGGCGTGGGCCACACCAGGTTGTTATGGGGTGACATGGCATGGAATGTGGGACAGTGATATCCGAGATCTCGAACCGGTTCGGGACCGTGGTGCGGACCGGTTCAGCGCATGAGATCGCCTGTTGTGCCTGGGTCGGGTCTGCCTCTGTGCCCACGTGCTCGCTGCCAGATCCAGAGGCAGCCACTCAACTGAGCGGAGCAAGCACGGACACGCCCGGCAACCGCACGAACGCCCCGACAGCAACGCACGTGGCACAGGGCACGGCGACGCACGCAGCAGACAAACGCAGCAACACTAAAAAAAACCACGAACATGAGCTCGAACGTGTTTGCCGGTGCGTGCGGAATGTATTGGCTGGCGGGTCACCCGTGCGGAGTCCGAAGAGCTACGGCGGTGGCTTGGTGGACTGGACGCCAAATGTGTGACAGAACAACGGACTGATTGATCGATGACGATGATACTATGGGGTGTGTTGCAGCGCTCGCCTCGGAGAAGAAGAGCAAGAAGACGGCCGAGAAGAAGGAGGATACTTCGAAGAAGATCTTTGCTTTTGCCCAGCAGAAGTCGACGTCGGCTTGGGGCGATGACAGCGATGAGGAAGATGCCGCTCCTGTGTCACAGCCAGTGACCGTGGAACAGGAGGAAGAAGAAGAGGATGAAGAAGAGGACAGCGACAGCGAGGAGGAGTCGGACGAAGAGGAAGAAGAGGAGGAGGAGACCAAGACACAGACCACGACAGTGGCCAAGCCACAGCCAAAGCAGCCTGCTAAGACGCTGTCGAAGAAGGAAAAGAAGCAGAAGGAGCTTGATGAGCTGGAATCGGCTCTGGCAGAATTTGGCATCCCACGTAAGCCTGCCTTGCTGCGCACAGATCCTGTGCCTTGTGAACCGACGCACTGACAATGTTTTGCAATGTACCATGATTGCAATTTGCAGTCGAAAGCGAGCCAAAGGACGCTGCCAAGAAGGAGGCTAAGACGCCAGAACCAGTCGCCGCCGAAGGCAACGATGACAGCGCATCGAAGAACAAGAAGAAGAAGAAGAAGAAGGCCCCATCGGCTGCCAACGCTGACGCCAAGCCAGACGCCGCCATCGAAGGCGGTGTCGTGGACATTAAGAGCGTGGTCAAGGCCAAGGGCAAGAAGAAGAAGACGTCCGAGTCGGCCGCTGTGCGCATTGCTCGCGAAGAAGTGCTCAAGGGCAAGGCAAAGAAGAACAAGAAGGACAAGGCTGGCTTCAACGAGTTCTCTATCTGATAGCCATCCATCATCCCTTTGTTAGGATAGATCTGTTAGGAGGCATCGTGTGCTCGCAATCGCATTGTCAGTCTGCGGTGTCCCCACCTGCCTTGTCTTGTTTTGCTGCCACGTGCACTCATCCAATCTCGTGCGGCGAAGCCGAAGCCTGGCCGGCCGTCGACGAACACGAACACTCACTTCCCTCTCCTCTCACCATGCACGCGGCCAGCACCCAGTCAGCACGCACCCACGCAACTCCCTGGTGGTCTCCATCCACGCACTGGCCGTGCATTGCGTGTCGGCGCGCGGCAAGCGCATGTCGCTGCAGTCGGTGCTGGTGATCAGCGCTGCGTCATTCAATTGGCCCATATCTTTGCACACCGATCTCCCCAGATTCACGTAATAAAACACGTCCGGTATACTCAACGCCAGTCAAACTGTTTAATACACCGTTGTGCTGGTGGTGGTGTGCGCGTACACTGCTGTATGTATTATGTTGAGGTGGAATCGACGATCAATCTTGAAGCCGCCGGGCGGCACGAAGCACCAGTGGCAGTCGCAGTTCCAGTGCCAGTGGGCGTGCCAGTCTTCATTCATTCCAGATCTCGCCGCCGACCGCCCCAGAGGAGCAGCCTGCATTGCGGATCGACCACCCACCCAGTATAATCATCTGCGATGTGGCGGTGCAACCAGTTGCGCCGCGTTGTCCGCGCCCAGCGCGCTGCGTCGTGGGCGCACCAGCTCCCACGCTCGCTCACCCAAGCTGCGATCGATGCTGGCCGCGTGCCAGTGGATAGCTTGTACGTGACGTCGACCGAAGTGACGAAGAAGAGCTCGCCCGTGCTGCTGGGCTTGGCGCACATTCTCGAGCAAAAGTTCGCTTCCGTCGGCTACTTCCGCCCCATTGCGCCGTCGCCCAACTCGCGCATTGTGGATCATCACTTGGAGCTGATGAAGAGCGAGTTGGAGCTGCCGCAGGAGGTGAAGCAGCTGTACGGCGTCACCAGCGACCACGCACTTACGAGCTGGCTGGAAGGCAAGGAGGATGACTTGATTGAAGAGATTCTGGATGCCTATGAGAAGTGCAAGGCTCAGCACGACTTTATGATTATCGAAGGTTCCCAAATTACGGAGCACGAGACGGCCATGAGCTTGAAAATCAACGTCGACCTGGCCAAGGCCTTGGGGTCGCCTGTGATGTTGCTGACGGACTTGAGCAGGGCTACCATGCACTCCGACGCAAAAGCTGTCGACGAAATCCTTTCTCGCACTTTAATGGGCAAGGAACAAGTGGAAGCTGCAGGCTTGAACTATTTCGGCACCATCGCCAACCGTGTGCGCGTGAACAACCACGAAGCTGTGCGCGGCCAGCTTCGTGAGAAGTTCGGCAAGCACGGTCTGCCATTCCTTGGCTATTTGCCATACGATGATGTCATTGCGTCCAAGCGTCTCAACGAAGTGGCGCACAAGATTGGTGCCAAGCAGTTGTTCGGCGCCAAGCAGATCGCCAACCACGTCGTGGTGTCGGACGCGCTCGTTGCTACGAGCCACTTGAAGGACTTGTTTGCCCACATGAAAAAGAAGAAGGACGGTCTGCTGGTCATTGCGTCGGCTGATCGCTCAGACGTCATGCTCGGATTGCTGGCGTCGCGTATCCCAGGTGTTCTGCCCAATGTGTCGGGCATTGTTTTGACCAACGGTGACTACCCTCAGAGCAACACACACGAGATCTTGCAGGGTGTGGCTGAGCTGGACAAGACAGGTCTGTCGATCCCAATTTTTGTGGTCAACGAGGACTCGTACAACACCGCCAACGCGCTGAGCCGTGTCTCCTCCGACATCTTGCCAACCAGTGCACGCAAGATCGAGCAGTGCCGCACGCTGTTTGACCAGAACATTGAGAAGGAGATGCTGATCGGTGAACTCGATGAAGGCGTGGTTGAGAATCGTTCGCCAAAGCAATTCAAACACTTTGTGCTGAACAAGGCTCGCGCTGTCCAGCGCCACATTGTCCTGACAGAGGGTGAAGACGTGCGCGTCTTGCAGGCGGCCGACGAAGTCTTGCGCCAGAAAATCGCTCGCATTACGATCTTGGGCGACCCTGAAGAAATCCGTCTTCACGCGAAGACGCTTGGTCTTGATCTGTCCGCTGCCACGATCATCAAGCCATCGAAGTCGGAGCTGTTGGAGCAATACGTCGACCGCTTCTACGAAAAGCGAAAGCACAAGGGCATCTCGCGTGAGCTGGCGTATGACACTATTGTCGATGAGACGTATTTCGGAACGATGATGGTCGAGCACGGCGATGCTGACGGCATGGTGTCGGGTGCGTGCCACACGACCGCGAACACCATTCGTCCAGCGTTGCAGTTGATCAAGACATCGCCAGAACGTCCACTTGTGTCGAGCGTGTTCTTCATGTGCTTGGAAGATGGTGTGCGCATCTACGGTGACTGTGCCGTCAACACGGATCCAACGGCACAAGAGCTGGCTCAGATTGCTGTTACCAGCGCTGAAAGCGCCGAAGCTTTTGGCATGATCCCACGAGTTGCGTTGCTGTCGTACGCCACTGGTGACTCGAACAAGGGCCCCATCATCGACAAGGTGCGTGAAGCGACGGCGATCGCCCAGAGCGTGCGCCCAGACTTGGATATCTACGGCCCAATTCAGTACGACGCCGCCGTCGACGAGTCCATTGCCAAGAAGAAGCTCAAGGCGAGCTCCACCGGTGCGCGCGTGGGTGGCCACGCCAACGTTCTGATCTTCCCAGACTTGAACACCGGCAACAACACGTACAAGGCCGTCCAGCAGAGCACGCAGTGCATTGCCATGGGCCCAATGCTGCAGGGCCTGCGCAAGCCCGTGAACGACTTGAGCCGCGGCGCCACCACCAAGGACATCGTGACGACCGTGGCCATCACCGCCATCCAGGCGGACCAAATGATCCGCAAGCGCGAGGCTGCCGCCGCCTCCTTGTCGGACTAATCAACCACATTGGATGCAGCTTCACAGAGCGTGAAGGAGAGCCGCTAACCACCAGTAATTTATGCATGTTGTCTATTCCTCCGGCGTTGGCATGCGCGTCACAACGTGGTTTGCGCATCAAAGGGCGTGGATGGGTGCGCTTGGGATCCTGAACAGTCACGACCACGTCACCGCAACTGACCAATCAGAGGCGTGTATCCACGATTTTGACCAATCTCTTCGGCTTCCGCAGCTGCCCAGTTGGCAGGTTCTGTGAGGTGGGAGCTTGCTTGGTTTGCATTGGCTGCAGCGCCAGCAGTTTTCATCCAATGAGCGCACATCTATTCAACACGTGCGCCACTAAAGATCGCGCCAACATCCACCTTGTCGCCAACCACCATGCTCAGGCAGCATCGGTATCAATGTGCTTTATCAGCCACTGTTTGCACCAAGCAGATATCATTGGCCATCGATCGATCAATCACCACCACCATGGATTTGTTGACGTTGCGGTGTTCCAGCAACGTTGCACCACCAGACAATCTGCAGCCTCGTTCATATTCTCCCCCGGAGACGAGGATACCCGTTATAACAAAGAAAGAGAGCCATGTTGCCGATATCTGCGATAACACGTTCCTAACACTGGGGCTAGGGTCCCCGCCACCTCAGGATCATCACTCCCGCACGTGGAATGGAGCAGAGGCAACACCCGAGCGCGGCAGATCCGAATCGGCGCCCCAACCATCAAGCCCCGCGGACGCGCTGGAAGCCCCCGATCGACATGTCCGAGATGCTGTACGCGTCCGTGCACCAGGACGACTTGGAGTGCAACGACGGCAGCGCTATCAAGTTTACGAGCGGGCCCAGCCATGTGGAGCGCCGCAAGCTCATCCGCAAGATCCTCATCGGCGCCGTCGTGCTCGTGCCGTACGTGCTGCTGCTGGCGATCGTGTTTGGCGGCGCCCACCCATCGAGCTTCAACCCGATTTCCACGGGAAATGCCAGCGAAATGGACCGCGTGTGCGCGGACCAGCGCCTGGAGAAGCTCAGCACCAAGCGCAACGTGTACTACGACTCGTCGCTCATTTCCCGCCCGCAGCGCTACGCCGCCGTGCAGCAGAAGGGCGCCACGCTCTGGTTCACGGGGCTGTCGGGAAGCGGCAAGAGCACGGTGGGGCGTGCGCTGGAGAAGGAACTGCTGCGACGCCGCGTGCATGTGTACCGCCTGGACGGCGACAATGTGCGCATTGGCTTGAACCGCGACCTGGGCTTCTCCGAGGCCGATCGCGCGGAAAGCGTGCGTCGTGTGGGCGAAATGTCGAGCCTGTTCTCGGAAGCTGGCGTTATCACGTTGGTGGCGCTGGTGTCGCCGTTCCGTGCCCGCCGTGACGAAGTGCGCGAGCTGCACAAGAAGATGAACATCCCGTTCTACGAAGTGTTTGTGGATGTCCCTGTCTCGGTCGCCGTCGATCGTGACCCGAAGGGATTGTACAAGCGTGCGATTAGCGGTGAGATCAAGGACTTTACCGGCATTTCCTCGCCGTACGAAGCACCGCTGTCCCCAGAGATCCACTTGCTGTCTCACAACATGACGCTGGAGGAGGAGGTCGACCAGATGATCAAGTTCCTCGAAGCTCAGGGCTTGCTCACTGGCGTGGAAACACCACCAGCGGGTTATCCTGGTGTCGCGATTCCGGATGGAGGCAACGCCGTTACAACTGAGTTCGCGACTCTGTTCCCAGACGAACCAACGGTCGAAACCCCTGAAGATTATGCCTCACTCCCGCGAGTGCTGCTGCGCGACGAAGATGTGCACTGGCTGCAAGTGATAGGAGAAGGCTGGGCCTCGCCACTGCGAGGCTTTATGCGCGAAGGCGTTTACTTGCAGTCCTTGCACTTCAGCAGTGTGCTGTACGACGCGGACAACCTGACGGACGGTGCCCTGCGTTTGCATGCTCCGACCAACTTTTCCGAATATTCGACCGACAGCGTGTCCAAGGGCAAGCGTGTCAACCTTCCTGTCCCAATCGTTTTGCCCATCAACGACGCGACCAAGAACCACATCGTTAATGCGTCGCAGGTTGTGTTGGTCAGCCCGGCTGGTGAAGAGCTTGCTCTGTTGACGGACCCAGAAGTGTTCGCGCACCGCAAGGAAGAACGCATCACTCGCACTTTCGGCGCCATGGATCGTGGTCATCCGTACATCAAGAGTATCTTGTTGTCCGGCGACTTCCTTCTTGGTGGCGAAATCAAGTTGCTGAAGCGTGTCCAATACAACGACGACCTGGACCAATATCGCTTGACTCCGACTGAGTTGCGCAAGAAGTTCGACGACATGAACGCCGACGTCGTCCTTGCTTTCCAGACTCGCAACCCAACCCACGCCGGCCACGCGTATTTGATGAACACCGCTCGTCAGCAGCTCTTGGATCAGGGTTACAAGAATCCCGTCCTTTGGCTGTCTCCTTTGGGTGGATGGACGAAGGATGATGATGTTCCACTCGACGTGCGTGTGCGCCAGCACGAAGCAATCTTGCGCGACGGTATGCTGGACAAGGACAGCACTGTGCTAGCGATTTGGCCATCGCCAATGATCTACGCCGGTCCTCGTGAAGTGCAATGGCACGCCAAGAGCCGCAAGAACGCAGGTGCCAGTTTCTTCGTTGTCGGCCGTGATCCTGCTGGTATCAAGCGTAGCGATGGTGACAAGGACGATATCTACAATGGAGACCACGGTCGATACGTGCTCCACATGGCCCCGGGCATGGAAGACTTCAACATCTTGTCCTTCTCGAAGGTTTACTACGACGTTACGGACCACAAGATGAAGCCTATGGACAAGAGCCGCAAGAAGGATTTCCTTTCGATTTCGGGCTCGCGCATGCGTAAGATGGCCCGCGAAGGTCTCAAAGCATGCGAGGGCAAGATTCCTGATGGCTGGGAGGATTCTCCAACGTGCGTTCCTCAGGGATTCATGGTGAAGTCGGGGTGGGACATTATGATCGACTACTATCAAAACCGCGACAGCCCTCGTTGGATTCCGTTCTCGACTCAATTCTCGAAGCCTGATGTCGATTCATCCCGTCATTTCGAACAACGAGGCACCTTTGGTCGCACTGACTACAAGCTCGTCTTCAAGGGAGACAACGGCGCGTTGATTTCTCCATGGCATAGCATTCCGCTCCGCAGTGACGCGGCCGAAAGTGACGACAAGAACGAGTTCAACTTCATCGTTGAGATTTCGAAGGGTGTCGCCCACAAGATGGAAGTGAACAAGGAAGAACCATACAACCCGATCATGCAAGACACGACACACAACGGCACTCGTGGGCGCAACTATCTGTACGGCGTGCCATTTTTCAACTACGGTCTATTCCCGCAGACCTGGGAAGACCCAAGTATCAAGGATTCTAACGGAAATGGTGGCGACAACGATCCACTGGATGTGATTGAGGTCGGTGCCAAGCAACTTCCAATGGGATCTGTCAACCCAGTCAAGGTGCTTGGCAGTCTCGAACTTGTTGACCAAGGAGAAGTCGATCACAAGATCATTGTGCTCTCCACCGCAGACGCCGATGCTGACAAAATCAACAGCATCGATGATCTGAACAAGGTCAAGCCAGGTGTGGTGGATTCGCTCATCGACTGGCTGAAGAACTACAAGATCCCTGAGGGCAAAAGCGAAAACAAGTTTGACCAAGAAGTGCCGACGTCGTCGAACGAGGCCGTCAAAATTGTGAAAGACACGCATGAGCGCTGGAAGCAGCTCAAAGCAGGAAACGTGAGTGAGCACGATCCCTTCTGGCTCGGTTAAGTAGGCCCAGCAAGAACGGTCAGTGATAGGCTCGATGTACTCTATGTAGCCCGAATACCTTTTTGATGATTTTGTATCCGCAGTGGTTTCGTGTCTCCACCTTTGAAGGTGCCGTGCAGCGACACTGGTGTTTGCACTGGGAGCACCACCTTTTCGCCTGACCGCTCCCGCGACCGTTGCATTCGTTTCGAGCCAGGATTACCCAGCGCGAGCAACAAGCCGCCGTTGCGGGCGGCTGTGGCGGCGGTCTCGGCGTATTCTGAGCGGAGGAAGCACGAGGGGATGCAAAGCGAGAAAGTGTGTGAAAACGTGGCAGCGCAAACGTGCCTCAGCTAAGGAACGTTGAGGTCGACCTGCTGCCATCATCAGTCCGATGAAGCAAGACATGCACGGCACAGCTGACGTGAGTGACGATGCGTCCGAGCATTCAACGACGTTCGTCGGAAACGAGTCAAGCGCGGCGCAATCACAAGCGTGTGAAGGAAAGCCAGCGCTTGCTGATGTGCACCCTGCACCCGTCCGAATGAAATCTGCTCGGCGCATGTCAACAAGGTCAGAATCCGTGCGACCGTCAATCCTCAATTTGGCCGCTCATGTCATGCCAGCCGGCGCAGATGCAGCGAAGAGAAAAGAACAGGGCGCCCAGGAAACCCGTTCTGTGTCGTCATGGTGGCAAAAAGAGTGGCGGTTCTCGCCGACACAATTCCTCCAGCAATATGCGCTGCAACTGCGCATGTTGCAGCTCGTGTATTACCTCTGGACTGCACCGCTTCGCTTCGGATTGTTTTTTGATCCCAGATCTACCAAGGAGAGCGAACATTGGACGTTTGAATTGACGATCTTCAGCATTGCCGACGCAACCACTGACCTGTTCGGCATTGTCTACTGCGTCCATCGCTATATTCAGTCCCGAAAACCACACCTAGGGTCGACCGTGGTGCATTCCCCAGATCGGTCGCGCCAGTCATGGCCGTACTTGTACGCGACTTCACGCACAAGAACCAGTGAACACCCCTCTTCGAGGATCAGTTTGGTGCTCAACCTTCTCGCGTTGATTCCAGTCGAGGTTGTTGTGCTAGGAGTGTCGTACAACCTGCTGCACATTGTTCGCCTGACCAAGTTGCTTACGCTTGTCGATCTGCCAAGTGTCTATTCGTCGCTTCAGGGCATCAACTTGCATTTGCGCGCCATCCAAACAGTCCGACAGCATGTTCTCGCTCGACTTCTGATAAATCTGGTATTGGTTGGTGTCGTGTGGATGCATTGTAGTGCGATGATCTACATGCTGATCGCCCATTCCGAGTGCGGCCGGAACCTCGAGTTCTGTTCAGACGACAGCGATTCGTGGGCCAACAGAGATCAGCTCAAGGGATCAACTCTGACGCGAAAGTATGCACGCGTTATGTACTGGGCCTCTCGTACGGTGATCACCCTCGGATGCTCCGACATGACGCCGACGACCAACATCGAAACGATTTACRTCGTCTTGTGCGAGACAGTCGGGGCAATTTGGTCAGCAAGTTTGATTTCAGCGTGGGCGTACTGGTTCAGCACGATGCGCAATGTGGAGCAAACAGAAGAAGTGTTTGTGTACAATGTCAAGCAATACCTAGTGTCGATTGAGGCGCCGACGTCACTTCAGGATCGAATAGTAATGTTTCTTCAATTCCAGTGGATGACGACGCGCAATTTCACGCAGACCCAGTTTCTGGAGATCGTGTCACAAGAGCACTTGCAGAGCTGCTTTCGAACGGAACTCAAGACAGCGCGTCTCCTTCAGCTACCCATTTTCGTGGAGCAAAGTGTTGGCTTTGTCAATGCTGTGGCGTCCACGATGGAAATGGAAACCCATGCGCCACTGAATTGGGTTTTGCGATATCCTAAGACGCAAAGCGAGATGTTTGTCGTCTTGTACGACTGCGTGGCGATCGTGTCTGATGCTCATCAAGGCAAGAAAGTCTACACTTGCGTCACGGGTGACTCGTTCGGCTCTATTGCCCTGTTCGACGAGCTACACGTCGACGAGCGTGCTTTCGCGGAGACGTTTGTGCAAGTCATCACGTTGACAAAAGAAATGCTTGCTCGAACTTTGAAGTCATATTATCCGGATGAATCTTTGTCATCGGAAGTCTACCAAACAATGCGAGCTGCTGCAGAGATTGAGTACCGCGACTTTATTCAACGTCGTGGACGTCAACACATGTTGCCTGTTGAGAAGACAACTGATGCGATCACAACGCCGTCATATTGGGAGCAACAAAAGGAAATCACGGAGCGTGTGAAGCCTTGGCAACACCCGCAATCCACGTTTCGACAAAGGTGGGAAGTTGGCCGGTGCTTGGGTCTGCTGTACTTGGCCATTGAAGTTCCGTACATTGTTATCTTTTACTACGGCATGAATGGCAACTTCGGTGAATGGGGCTTCGACATGACCTTCCTCTTAAGCACCGTGGCGGAAATCTTCTTCTACATCGATATGTACCTGACGATGTATCACTTCTGGATTCCTCCTACTCCTGATCGCCTTGGCGAAGCGTCCACTCCTGAAGCTATTCTCGCGTATTACAAGTCCCACGGCGGATTTCATCTCGATGTGATTGCCCATCTTCCGATGTCCTTTGTAATTGACTTCGTTGACGGCTTCATGGACTTTCCGAAAGCGTGGGACTTTCTCTATTTGATGCGTCTACTTCGTTTCATTCGCGTCCGTCAATTAAACGAGTTTGTGCGCGCAACGCTGCATCGGTTGACAGGATCTGTTCAGTTCATCATCTACTGCGTTCTCGCGCTCTTCGTCTACTGCCACTTTATCGCTTGCATGTGGTACATTACCGGTCACTTTTCTTTGGCAGAAAACTCGTATCGTCGTCTTCCAGCTGGAGCACTCACGCGAGCCGAATGCCTTCAGCAAGCGCAGCGGTTCTACAATTGTTCGTGGACCGTTATGGATGGTATGGAAGTTGAAGGCGTGGACATGAAAGACGCGTACCTGCGTTCGTTCTATTACTCAATCACCACTTTCTCAACTGTTGCGTATGGCGACATCATGCCGTACAACATCGGCGAAAGTTGGATGGCGAATTTCGTGACATTTTTCGGTGGAATCATGTGCTATTGCGTGATCGGGGCCATGGGATCTGCAATCGCACAGTTAGCGCACCATGGCCGTGAAATATGTTTCCAAGAGCACGTGGTGAATCGCTTTCTGCGGAAGCATTCCATCACACCGAAGCTGTCCGTGGCAATTCGACGCTTTTATCGGTACTTGGACTTGCAGACCCAAGAGTCGACCATTGAAAGCGAACTCGCGCTGCGTTTATCTGCGGGACTTCGAGAGTCACTGGCAGCGCACTTGCACGAAGATTCTGCTCGACGTATCGCGACATGCGCCGACACGTCCGAGCCCTTCCTCTTAGCTGTGGCGGGCAACATGACGCGCAACTTTTTCTATGAGAAAGAGAATTTAATCACCGCTGGGGACGACCCGACCAAGCTGTATGTGGTTCAATCTGGTCGGTTGCGCGAGTTGGAGCCGTTTGCGAAGGTAACGTTGCGGATGTACCACGAAGGCATGAGCGTTGGTGAAGAGCAATTCATCAGTCAGGACGGTCCTCATCGAGTCCACGTTGAAGCCGTCGCAATCACCGAAGTTTCGGTGCTCGAGTTTGCTGTTCTCGAGCGCTTGTTGTTCCATTATCCTGAAGATGCCAAGAAAATTAGTGACGTTATTCGAGTGAGAGAAAAGTTCCGAGCCAACAGCATCCGCGTGCGCTCAGCATCCAGCAGAGGACAGCGAAAGTCGAAATCAGTGTTCAATGCGATGATGTCTCCGCGTGGCTCAATCCAAGCCTCAACAACACGCACGGATTCGATGCGCAGCTCCGAAAGTGTTGCATTCAGAATCGGTGCTATCACAGGTGCATTTCGAACGCGATGGGAAGTTTTGATCGCAGTGACTGTGCTGTACAACTGCTTTTCGATCACCACGCGTGTCATTTTCATTCCCGAGCCATCGTCTGCCGCCATGATTGTCTTGACCCTCGTCGACTGGACTTTAGACGTGTTCTTGCTGGCTGATATCTACTTCAAGTACAACCTCTTCGCTCCGCCATTCGATATTGCCAACAAGATGACAAAGGAACAGATTCGTACGCACTATAAACGTCGCTGGTTTTTCTACGATGTCGTGGCGTCTGTTCCGTTGTACTATGCGGGTTCAAATTTCAAGTACATGACCTGGTGCCGCCTACCGCGGTTGCTACGCACGCTACAGATGTTCGAACTCTCACAAACTATTCATTCGTACTTGGCACGCAAATATGCCAATCGACGATCTCACTCCTTACTCGGCTTGGTCAAGGTCATAGCACTGTTCATGCTATGCTGCCACATGGGTGGAAGCATCTTCTACGCCATCTCCAGCCACGAGCATAACCCAAGAAGCTGGTTGATGACGGACATCGTGCTGAATCAGTATCCGGGGCATTTGGGAGTTGCGTACATCCGGTCGTTCTATTGGGCGATGTCGTCGTTCACAGTTCTCAACTATGGCGATATCGTGGCAGCCTCATTTATGGAGACCGGATGGGCATGTCTGATCTGTCTCACAGGCACGTTTTTCATGAGCAACGTTGGAAGCGAAATGATCAACATCATCAAGAACCTAAATCGCATTGCGGCTGATCATCAACACTATTTGGAAAACTTCCGCCACTTCGCGCACGTTCACCGGCTGCCAAATTCAGTACACGAGCGCGCATCGCGTTATTTCCACTTCAAATTTGAAATGCATGAAGGCATGGATGCGGAGAAAATCTTCAGCTCGTTGGCAACCCAGGTGCGGCGACAGCTAATGGGTGAGATCTATTCTCCCTTGCTCGACAAATTGTCACTGTTTGAGCCCTTCTCAGCGGCACAAAAAGCCGAAATCTCGGCCATGTTGACCTCGCTCCTGTTTCTACCGAAAGACATCATCGTCTACGAACACAGCGCCGGTGACGCACTGTACATCATGAAATACGGGCGAGCCGAAGCTGTGCTACTGGATTCAGGAAGTTCGTTGGCTGAACTTGGCGAAGACCGTGTATTTGGAGAAATCGCTTTTTTCAACCCTGAAATCAGTCGTCTTGCCAGTGTACGCGCCATTACTCACTGCGAGGTTATGCAGCTCTGTCGAGACCAATGGGACATCTTTTCCCGTCGCTTAACAAACGAAAAAGCAG
Organism: Lagenidium giganteum; assembly: GCA_002286825.1. Lineage (NCBI taxonomy): Eukaryota > Oomycota > Peronosporomycetes > Pythiales > Pythiaceae > Lagenidium > Lagenidium giganteum. Next base: position 61,914 of record NSDO01000430.1, read on the forward strand.
TCAAGGCTGTTGTAGCCATCACGCAAGAGGGACTTCGGCGCTACGAAGAATCCGCGAGTGCCAATTCCTCGGTTGCAGTCGTCACTGCCATCCACTCGGTGGCAGAAGATGCTCCTGTTGCCATATGCCGCGAGTCCGACACCGGATCCATCGATGCCGCGCATTTCTCAAATGGCATGATTATCGGCACCCCGCAAGAGGTGGGCGGTCGACGAAGTGTCCCGAGGCTATCTCTTGCTAGTCTTCAGAGTGTCGACATATCGACAGCGGAAACATTGGGATTTGGAACACTTGCTTCTTCCCGCAGAAACAGCGACGCCCCTCCTGTTGTTAACGACGCGTCATCCAAAAAGGAGCCCCAACATCAAGATTCACTCACTCGAGAAGCGAGTTACAACGATGCTCGACCTGTATCTCCGGTTTCAGCAAGTTTCCGTGCGAGCAACGCAACTGTGATCGAGATGCCGACGAAAGAGTCCATCTTTGTCGAGACAAGCACGTTTCGGTTTGTTTGGGATGGTCTCAAGTTACTTGCGACGGTGTACTATCTCATTGCGATCCCATTGCGGGTGGCATTCTTCACTGACATCAGCGAACTTCATGCCTCTCCAGAATCTACTCGTGTCTGGATCGCATTTGAATACGTCGTGGATGCATTCTTCGTGATCGACATCTGCTTGCGTCTGTTCCATTTCCGCCCAGTCGTCCGCGGCGTTGCATGGACCAATCGACGCCAGTGCGCGTGGCGTTATATTCGGAAAGGCGATTTCTTCCTAGACGTCTTTGCCTCCTTTCCATTCGAAGCAATCTCCCAGCTACCAGTCCAGTACTTTCGCAACAATGTCTCATTCACTGCGTCAATTTTCCGGCTTGAGATCCTAGTGCTGTGCTTCCAGCTGGGCCCACTGTGGCAACGCATCGAGTATTTTGTTGTCTACAAACGCAACGTGCGTGTGAGCCAAGACGTGACATTCTACGCGAAGATCTTTTTGATTACGTTCATCTCAGCACACTGGTTGGCGTGCTTGTGGTATTTTATCGGGCGGGAGGTGCTGCGTTTCCAAGATCATGCCTGGCTCAACACTCCATTCATGCTTGTCCCGAAGGGAGACACAGTCTCGATCACCGACGTCCCGCTTGTCACCAAGTATTTGCGGTCCTTCCATTACGCTGTGGGCTCACTGTCGACGGTCACGTATGGCGATATATGCGCACGCTCCCTCGCTGAAACGATCATTCAGGTATTCATTTCGTTCTTGTGCATCATCTTCTACGCGTTCTTGACGGGTAGCAGTCGGAAACTGTTTGAGCGACACCTCGGGCGACGCATTGCATTTGAACAGCAACTCACCCAAGTCAAGCAGTTTGCGGCACACCATCGTCTCTCACACGGACTCGCATTCCGCATCTGCAAGTTCTTAAGTGATCAATGGCTGCTCCAAGGAGACATCGACCAAGTCCAGGCGCTCGAGCCGTTGTCCATGCACTTAAAGTGTGATATCCTCGTGGATCTGCGTAAGGCATTATTGCACCGAACGCCGAACGCTTTCGACGGCTTCAGCGTCATGCTGGTGCGTGCGATTCTCTCGCGACTGCGCGAAGAAGTGTTCGCCGCTCAAGACATCGTGTACGAGCAGTTCTCGACCATCAGCCACAGCATGTACTTCGTGGAAACAGGTGTGCTGTTGCTGCGGAGCCAGGACAGATCGATCGACCAAGCAATCCATCCAGGCGGCTTCTGCGGAGAGCAGGCCATGCTCAAGGGCACGCCGCGTCAGGCCACATGCATCGCTGCATCTCGCTCAAGTGTCGCAGTGCTGCACCGCAGCGTGTATGAGGAAGTGATTTCCATTTTCCCGGAGAACCAGCAACAGATTGAATCCGCGTGGCTAATTCGCAGATGTCGAGATAGTTAGCTACCTCGCCACCAATTTCGCTCATCTGGATGTGCTACGTTTTTAATAGCAATGCCCATTCTTCCTGTCGTCCGAAAAGCGGCCCACCTCGAAGCGGCGTTCTGCAACGGCCACAGGGGCGACAACGGCCCCCGACCGAGCTTGCCGCGACACCGTTCTCACCGACTGATGCTTCGATCGACAAGTGAAGATCGAGTGCGCAGCAACGGAGGGCACATGAATACCGCGGATCCGATCGCAGCATTGTCAGCAGACGGAAGCGCCCTGGGGTTTCGATCATCC
>NSDO01000431.1:0-29329 GCA_002286825.1 Lagenidium giganteum
TCGCTGTCAGCTTCGAGTGCTGGTGCTTCACTGGCGAAAGGGAAAGCGACAGACTTGAGCTCAATGGCCAATGCGCTGCGAGAGCTGCCGGAATACCGCGAGATGCTGGGCAAGCTGTCGCAGCACTTGTACCTGGCTGGCAAGGCCATGGACATCTTCACGTCGACAAGTTTGCTAGAAACATCCAACTTGGAGCAGACCTTGGCTACTGGTGTGGACGAGTCTGGTAAGAAACTCAAGCACCCGACCGTCACCAAGCAGCTCGAGGATTTGTACAAGGATCCTCGCTTGACGGAGAGTGATCGCGCGCGCTTGGTCGCCATCTTTATGTTGACGCAGGACGGCTTGAAGGACGTGGACAAAAAGAAACTCCAGCAAGCAGCGAACCTTCCTGCCAAGTACGAGACTGCGTTGTCCAACCTGCTTTTCCTCGGTGGCCACACGCTGTACAAGCAGAATGGCGTCGGTGCCATGTCTGCCGAAGAGATCAAAGAAGCGACCAAGAAAGCCACTGGCACTGAGTACTCAAACGCGCGGTACGATCCAAAACTTAAGTCAGTTGTCGAACGAGCACTCAAGAGCGCGCTAGACGAGCAAGAGTACCCGTACATCATCGCTCCTCCGTTGGCTTCCTCATCCAGCGGCGAGGATTCGAAGAAGAAAGCACCCATCTCTCTGCGCAAGTACGTTTGTTTGATCGGACAACGGGCATGCATTTGCTTGATTTAACGCGTCGTGTTTCATCGCAGGAAACCACTTGCGAAGAAGGAAGGGGAGAAGGATTCGTCATTTGGTGGCGAAAAGATGCTGGTCTTCATCGCTGGAGGTGCAACGTACTCCGAGGTACGGCAGTCCAGCAAATTGTTCGTTGTGCAACGTGTGATCTGGTGTTGTCTTGTTCATGTATGTAGCTACGAAGCATTTACGAAGTGCGAAAGAGCGAGAAGCGCGATGTCATCCTTGGCACGACGTCGTTCCTCAAGCCAAAGGTCTACCTGGAGGCCCTGGCGACGCTGCAGGAAGACGCTCCCAAGTACACCACCACCCCGTACGTGCTGCATTTACGCTAATGCTTGCTTATCTCCTCCTTGTCACAAGCTCACTGCGTTCTATGTACTGGTTCGTCATGCGTTCATCAGTCAACGCAGCTCGGAAGTGAAGCCATTATCGAGCGGTGAGATCCATCTCCAGACGGAACTGCAACAAGCCAACGGCACCCAACCACCCAATGCAGTCTGACAGTGAATAACCCATACCCACCCATACACCCCACCTATATCGATCTCGTGTGAATGAATTGTTGCAGCTGCCTGGGATGTGTTTTTCGAGGGATTTGCCACACCGCTTCTTTTTTCAACACCACAACAAGGTACTTTCCCTACCTCATAGCGACCATTTCCGGTTACTGGCTCTCTTTTGGGGCGGGGTCCTTCGAGGTCCGCGTGCCATTCCTGAAGGGCGCGGTCGCTGTCACAAGCCTCGCGCGGCCACCAGCGCTCACTCCCGACCTGCATTAGCCATGCGCCTCACGTCCACCATCGCTCTGCTGGCCACGGCCGCCGTGGCCACCACCTACGCCAACGACGCGGCTGCTGCTGCCGATGCCGCTGACTCGTGCATGGCGCCGGCCGCCGCGCAGCAGCTGGAGAGCAAGATCCAGCAGCTCGAAGCGAGCAATGCGCAATGGTCGGCTCGCCTGGACACGGCCACGACGGAATGGCTGGACGAGAAGGCGCAGCTGGAAGCCAAGGTGACGAAGGAGCAGGCTGACCACCGCTCCACGGCGCTGCTGCTGCAGACGGCACGTCGCGAGGCGCAGGAGCAGCTGAGCGCGCTGGAGAAAAAGGTGGAAGAGGCCGATGCCGCGCACGCGACGCAGCTCAGCGAGCTGCAGGCCAAGGTGCAGGTGCTGAGCAAGACGGTCGACACGCTCAAGGCACAGCTGGCGACCGAGCAGGAGGCGGTGTCCAAGAAGGACAGCCAGGTCGTCGAGGCCCGCGAGAAGCTGCGCAAGTACGCCGACCAGATCAAGACCCTKGAGAAGGACGTGCTCAAGTCGCAGCAGAAGAACGAAGCGCTGCGCTTGGAACTCGATACCATGGACGAGAAGCTCACGTTCGCGTCGTTGCTGTCGTCGTACTACGATGAAGGTGTCGTCGTCGCGGGCAACGTGGCGCAGCACCTGCGCACGCGCTTGCTGCAGGCACAGGACGGCACGTCGGGCGTGAACCAAGCGATCCAGAAGCTGCACCAGACCACGCAGCAGGTCCGTGAGCACACGGACAAGCTGTACGCGCAGCACCTGGCGGCGCACGTTGACCCAGTGCTCGCACAGGTCCACACGGCCGCTCAGCCACACATTAACAAGTACATGCCGATCGTGCACCGCGAAGCCGCCAAGGCCAAGAAGCACACACGCGCTGCCATCGGCGTGGCCCACCAGCGCGCCCGTGAAGCGCGCCTCCAGGCGATTCGTGCGGTCGAGCAGCACGAGCAGATGGCGCCACACGCGTCCCGCATCGTCGACGCCTCGATCTTCGTGTTGGCGGCGCCAATCGTCTACATGGCGTTCTTCCTGGCACTGCGCTTGGTGTGGTGGGCGCTGACGACCACCGTCTGCGTTGCCACGTGCGGCTGCTGCTGTGGCCGCAGCAAGGCCCGTGCGACCAAGCTCAAGCGCAAGCTGTCGCGCAAGAACCTGACCACCGTCGCCACGGCCACGACAGCGTCGTCCAACAAGAAGGGCAGCTCTCCAGCTGCACCAGCGGCGTCGGTCAACTCGGCGTCGCGTCGTCCTTCGGGCTCGAAGAAGGGCAAGAAATAAATGGCTGCTCTTAGCCGCAATATGTGCGTGCTCCAGCGCTCGCTGTCTATGATCAGCGCGCGAGTGTCCTATTGCATCGAAAGATCGACATACACGTAGCTCTCGAATACAATTTTGCGTTGAGTTGACGACACCAGTGCTATTTGTCCACTGTTGCATTCTCTTGGACAAACGTACCACAGGACTACAACATCAGCAAACCGACGACAATTTAATATGATGGCTCGGCACGCTGGCATCTACGACAACCCACTCAAGATCATTACTGTTGACTCCGGCCAGGGAATGCAACGCGCACCGCATGGCCAGCGTCTCATCGAGATGCACCAACAAATGCTGGTTCGAGTTGTCGAAGTAGAACTGCAGGTCGGTGGGGCACGAAGACGCCGCCGTCTGCACTCTTAGGCAGGCCCAAGAACACGTTGTGAATAGCACCTTCGCACCACTGTAGTTGGTAGTAACCACAGACGCGCACACACCAACGCAGCTCATCACTTGTGTCGTAAGTCACTTGCAACGGTCCGGAAAACGAACTGTAGGATGTCGAAAGAGGACTCCAGCCGTTCCCAACGTCGAATCAACGCAGCGATGCCATTGTCACGTCCTCGTGCCTTGTTGTATCCGAATTGTTGCACATCGGTGGTGCTCTCCATGAACTGCTTGAGCTCAGGGATGACGACGTCCGTCCTACCGCATACAGCGAAGTAGCGCTCCACAGCTTGAAACAGCGTGTGTGTGGTCTTGCATCTGAGGCTCTAACGACAGGGACTCAGCCTCGGGACAGTCTTGCTGTTTCTCGATCTCCACATTGTCGGTGTCGTCGGCAATCTCCAAGTTATCGCTGCCATCAGCGACAATTCGTGGCCACCTGTGCTTGAACAAGCACTAACGCGACGTCCTCCGGGTCGTCCAGTACCTGCTGCAGCGTCGACACCACGTCCCATTCCGATAGCAGCTTCACGACCTTGCCGTCGGCGTCGAAGTAGAAGCTGAAGGTGTTGGGCGCCGCGACAGTGGCGCCTACAATCTTGCTCACCAGATGCGTGTACGCAGCAACGTGAGGGAAGATAATTGATACTGTCGCGTAATCCATCGTAATGCCCAGCTCGACAACGCGTCGTGCTGGAGCCATATTCCAGCGGCATTATGACCACGTCATTCACCACAACGTCCAGAACCTCGAAACAATTTGAGCACTGGCGGTTTTGCTGAAGCAGAGGGCCGACACCTGCCATACCATCTCCGAGATCCCCATTCTCCAGCATAGCGCTTTGCAAGAAAGCGAGTGGCAGGCGTAGCCAGGAACTGGGATTTAGAGCCGACATCATTGCTTGCCTGCGGACGATGTCGCAGCAACCATGATAAACAACGCTGCATGAACGCAAGCAATAAAACTTCATTGATGTTCTGTGGCTAATACCGATCAAACGTCCGGAAACTCGTCTCGGAAAACGGATCTCTCAGTGGCGTCTTTGTCGATGACGACCACACGGACATCCTTCCAAGTGGGATTGTTCTCTTTGTACGATTTCACGGGTCGGTCATGTTCTTCAATGAGGGCATGTTGGACGTATTGGCCCTGGAACGCTAAATTAAAATTCACCACACAATCAGTAACCACGCAGCATGATCATTACCTTGCCAAAAATGTCTCCAACTACAAAGCCAAAGAGCTTGTGTCGGTTGATGTTAGTGGTATGCGTGGAATCCACAAGTAAAACTTGCGGAAACACTGCGAACAGTCGACGCATGCCAGCAGTCTGAAAAGGTAATCGTTCTGGTGACTCGATCAGGCTCGGACACAAACACCTGTGCTGTATGGCCTTCTTCGCCGCAGAACTCACGGAGATATCTCTCCGCACGCTGTTCGTCAGTCTTGCCATCCTTATCATCGTATTTCCAGTGCTGAATTATGATATAATGTTGTATCGTAACAGAGCAGTACTCCGGACGATTGTGGACAAGACACAGTAACCACGGGGGTTATGAGGTCTCGATTGGGACCTCCCAGAAATTCGCTCCTTGGATCGGAGCTGGGAGCGCCCCCTTATAAGATTCACTCAATACACTCAGAGGGGGATGCATAAGCAATCCTCTGATCGTAAACGTACCGGGCAGGACAGACTGGGTCAACTGCCACAGGTACACGCTAAGGTCAGGCACTTAAGCCGTCAACCCTTAATCTATATAGCACGGGACGAGGAATCACGACCTCAAGCCCCTATTACGCCTTCCTAAATACGATAACACAGCAATTACAGGCTGATATCGCAGAGTACTGTATAGAAATCGCTGTGCACGGGCACTCCACACCAATACAAACACAGCAATGACCAGTGGGGGCGGGAACACAACTACACCCTACTGCACCAACCCTCTGCTTGACCTCGCCAAACTGCAGGTTCTTACTCGACCACAGCAACAAGGCAGTATCTGGGCTTAAGCCATGCAGCTACGAGGGCGCTTACTCTGAACAAGGCAAAATGCACACTGACATTAAAAGATTAAAGGCGGAGAGCCCCTCGGGCAACCCGCTGTTCCTAAGATATTAAGTGTCCCTAAGATATGCTCTAGATGGCTCTGAGCACCAACAGTTGGTCCCAAAAGATCGCCGCGACTCTTCGAGTTTGTCGAAGATATTGGATCTTTCTATGTCTCCGGTGTTTTCCGAAAATACGGTGACGATATTGGTCACTGCCTCGTTCCGACAAACGCACACTGTTTTCCAGCGGTGGATGAAAACAAGACAAGTACTGCCACTTGGATCGTTGCCAAGGGCCGCACTTGAGAACAGAACGTTATCTACCATGTAGTACTACTTATGTACTACTATGGAAGACTAACTCTGACTTGTTACTGGGGAGTGACGCAACTCGACTTCGGTAATCTTCACACAGCGCTTGACCCCGACGATCCCACATGGAAACAACACTTGCAAACGCTTGGCAACACATGTACACACTTGTTACCTTTGTGCATCCTTGGTCTCGGCTGGTAACAACTTCCCAACATCGGTAACATGTCGTCGTTGGTGGTAACCAAGGTGTGGGAGCTTGATCCACGTGTTTTGAGTGTGAATACGACTGGAAACACGACTTGGCAGCTCTTCCACAGGCTTGATATTACTTCGTGGCTTCAACGCATATCGGAAACAGCGAGCTGGTGCGATCGCATTATAACAATGAACTTGCTTCATGTTCACCCTTTTCCCTACACACAACAAAACAGAACACAAACAGAACAATTACACTCGGCAACTTCGCCATGATTTACCTTCTAATCGTACCTGTAAGCTCTCGGAGATACTTGTGAAGCCCTCGAGGTCGCGTGCCAGCCTTCCATAGCGTTCTTGTTCCGTCCAGGACCTCTTTCTCGGTGACATTCCGGTTTTCACAGTAGTAGCCGTATCGTCGCTCATTGCGGGGGTGCTTGTGAAACCCAGAGGGTGTCATGATGACTTGAAAGCTTCTTCCTCGGCGCACCACCCGCGCATTTACGTGCACACGGCTGCCGGCGCTGGTTTTGCGTGCGATATTTCGGAAATGAGACGAATTTGTTCCCCCCAAATACTCCTACTCCGAGCGGTCCGGACAGTTGGCCTGTGTGGCCGGACAGTGGAATAATGTGCAATCATCACCAACAGAAACGTACTGAAAGGTTCTGTTGGTGATGCTCAATTGTTACAGTTGGAAACAGAAAAGTTCCGGAGTAGGAGCAACACCCGCCGCCCACTGCCAATGCTGTTCCGCCCCTGACCGTTCGTGAAATGTGTTCGATTGGATTTCGTCAATTGGATTTCAATGGATGTCAACAACTGGAACAATTCAAATTGATCCCTTCGAATAGTTAGCATGTGGATGCATCACAAGCGACCTCAACTCAAACATCGCAGTGCTCTCGACGAGAACTTAGCGTACTTCCTTCGTTCCAGAATGACTGAATGATTTGTCTTGATAGGCCAATACCTACCCCAATATCGAGCATTTTGGACTTCTGATTGGCCAAAACGATGGTGCAATTCACGCGCGTTTGGTTGGTGCAGAATTCGCTGCCAACGGAAGTTTCTGACGTCAGGTACGAACGAACGCGCGCAGCCACTCACACGATCTATTTCATACAAAACCCGCTGCCCACACAGGTAGCACAATTGACGGCATCTGGAACCATGCCCAACCTCAGCGAAGATCAGAGGCTCGGAATCCGCAACGCCATCCTCGAACGGATGAATAACGGCCGAGTTCCGCATGGAACGTTTGATGCAGTTGCGGTACAGTTTGCGTGCTCGCCGGACACTGTACGACGCATCTGGCAACGGCATTGGCCAGTGTCAAGTCTGGGAGCGTTGGTGGCAACGCGGTGGCACGGATCAAAGCAAATTCCGGGAGAAAGGGCTATGATAAAGGTAAGCTCCTACAACGCCTCGGAGAGTTGCCATTTCATTTGCGCAGGAAGCAACGGACGATCGCTCACGCACTGGGCGTTGGGCTCGGAACGGTCAATCGACTCGTAGCAAATGGTGACATCGTCATGCACTCGAATGAGCTCAAACCGGAGCTGACGCCGTTTCACTGCGTCCGTCGGGTCAACTTTGCACTCTCATTTGTTGATCCCAGGACGTCTGCATTTGACAACTTCTACGATGTCGTACATCTGGATGAGAAGTGATTCTACCACGACCGAGACGAGCGCACGTACTATTTGCTCATGAAGAGCCGCCGCATCGCCAGCATCACAACGCACGCTTCATCGAGAAGACCATGTACCTGGTAGCCCAAGCTCGTCCCAGGTAGGCCTTGAATACTTTATGAAAATAAATATATTCATTGAAATATTATGACTAAACTTTCAAATTCAAATGTAAGCAAGAATCGACCAGCAGGCATAATTATCCAGCAAAACATCGAAAATGTGGATCGTAAAGTCTACCGACAGTTCGTTCTAGAGAAGGTCATCCCCGCGATAAAAGCGGTATGGCCGAGAGGAGCTCGGTGTCGGCCGATCTTCATTCAGCATGACAACGCAGGGGCACACATCAAGCCCAACGACACTGAGTTTATGGCTGCGACTCTCGGCGACGGATTGGACATCCGAATCCGAGCCCAACCAGCAAACACGCCCGACTTGAACGTGCTCGACTTGGGGTTTTCCGTGTCATACAATCGATTCAACACGAGCGCCACATTGTCAACACAAGACAGCTCATCGATGCTGTTCACGCTGCGTACGGGGAAGTTGCCTGGCAGACCACAGACAACGTTTTTCTCTCCCTGCAGATGATCATGCAGGAGATTATGTCAGCCTGCGGCAGTAACGCGTTCAAGCTACCTCATTGTGGCACGGAAGCCAAGCGACGGAGAGGAACTCACTCTACCGGTCACATTCAAATGTGATGAAGACGCGTTGAGGATTGGGATCGACATCGTTTTGACAAGTGCAATGGCGTTTCTGTAGCAGCAGTATACTCCTCAAGATAGATATATTCCTCTAATGTGTAATGATCCTTCGATAACTCATGTTTTTGGTGGTATCAATTGTTAAGTTCGCAGTCAATATGAGGGGCACCCAATCGTCCTCAGCGTCGCGATACACATCGTTAGGGAGGCGATCCGGCCCTGGTGCCTTGCGGCGCGCACATTGGCGGATCGCCTTGCGAACCTCATCTTCGGTGATGGCTTCCATGAGCAGTTCATTGGCAGCGTCGGGCACCTGAGGCGTCTGGACCGTGCGCAGGAAGGTGACCGGTTGTGTCGTTGTGCGAGGTTGCTGGAAGATGTCAATTCAGTCCGCTTGGACCTGCTCTGCAATCGGTCGCGGCTCGTTTGGTCGGCTAGCAAGGGATTCCACGTTGTTGTTCGCCCGTCTTTGGCAAAAGCGAGCAAAAACGCGCGCTGTCGTGCCGACGTTCGGCCTCGATATTGGGCATAAGTACGGCGACGACGCTCATGCATTCGCGCTTGGCGTTGGCGCATTAGTTCGCATCGAAAGCGAATTGCTTGCTCTGTGTCAGCTGTGGTCATGTTGTACCTGCGCTTGATACGCTGGTTGCGGTCATGATAGCGCTGTCTTACCTCAGCCAACCAACACTGCCGGGTGCGCTGTAGTGTCTGGCGCACCTCAACTTTCAAGCGCTCCCACGCGGATATGCGTTTGGCCGGGTCAGTGATGGCGCAGAGCGAGGCTGCAGTCGCTTGCAGATGGGCTTGAACGGCTGTTCTTTGTACCTTACCACACTTCGTGCCGATGCAGCAGAGTGGTTTGGGGGCTCGCTGCCCGGTCTTATGTCGGGCGGGTGTTCGGAGCTGAAGGGTGACTTGCTTGTGGTCCAGCATTGTGATGATTCCAGTGAGCGTTCTGAAGCCAGCGGTCAAGTCTGAATGCTCGATGGGCTCCGGCGCTTGTGGTGTAGTGGTACGTGAGCATGGGGTCGTCGATGCCAGCAGCGAGGCCTTGACGAGGCGACTCTGCCCGATCAATGACTTCCTGGAGCCCAAGGTGCAACATGAGGTCGCTAAGCGCAGCGCAAGAGTGGGAGGTATCTTGCGGCCCGCTCCTGTCCGCCGCCAGCTGTGTGCAGTTGTAATCACCGCCAATAAGAATGGGGAGTGTAGGCCATGGCACCGTAAGTAAGTCGGCATAGAATTGTCGGCGGTCATCGTGGTCGTTGGGGGCGTAGATGTTGCAGATAATCATAGTCGTGGTGTTGATTGTCACTTCGAGAAACATGCGGCGATCAGTCCACAGTGTAGGCTCCCGAGCATCGGACACAGGCAAGCAACGCAATGCATGCCGCATGCCCAGCACTTCATCGAGATGCACCAGCAAGATCCGACTCGAGTTGTCGAAATAGAATTGAAGGTCAGCGGGGCACACGATGACGCCGCCATCTGTGCTGGAGGGTAGACTGGGAAAGGCGTTGTGGATGGCACCTCGACGCCATAGCAGGTGATAGGATCCACGGACGCAAACGCACCACTGCAGCGCTGCCGTTGTGTCATGAGTCACTTGCAGTGGCTGTGTGAAAGTGAGCGCATTGAATTCCATCACGTGGAAAGCACACTTGAGCCATTCCCAGTGGCGATACAAAGCAGTGACGCCCTTGCTGTTTCCTTCTCCTCTTGCCTTGTTGTATCCAAATTGTTGTAGGTCGGCGTTTTTTTGCCATGAACTGGAGCAGCGTCGGCATGGTGACGTCCGTCTTCGTGCACGTCGAGAAGTAGCGCTCTACTGCTAGTAGCAGAACGTGCTCTTTCTTCTGTCGCGCACATGGCAGAAACTCGGTGACTGCGCAGACTCCGTGTTTGATGACCTGCTGACAGCGCCCGACGTCAAAAACCTCGAATTGCTTAGTCCTGCTATTGTCCATCTGCTCGGCGATTTTCAAGTGCAGACTGTTATCACCCACCTCTACCTGGCCGAGCACAAGCACCATCGACTGGGTCGTCAAGAATAGTGGAAACCAGGTGCCATTCCGGTAGAAGCTTAACAACCTCGTGTTCCACATTGAAGTAGAAGCGTAAGGTGTTGGGGGACACCACAATAACGCCGACCAGCTTGTTTACCAGCCTCTTGTCCACTGTTGTGCGGAAGATAAAGGCGACAGCTTCGAGCTCAATCCGCGGATGCATCGACACGCGTACCATGACGAGGGTTCTGCTCCAGCACCCCATCGACGCCTCAAGTCCTTCAAATCGTCAGATGGACGAGTAACGTCACCATCGCTATTCGTGCTATCTGGCAAGTCAGGTTGAATGCACTGTACAGAACGACGAATCATGACCCATCGGCGCAATGGTATGCGAGCACGTTGTGGAAAAATGAGGCTACACTGGTGGTCACGCCTACAACCCGACCGATCCTCATCTCCGCTGCCTTATCACACCAACCAACAAGTCCGCTGCCGTACCGAAAGCCATACACATTGCTCTTCTTCGATGGGGTCAGTAGACGCAATCCTGGACCGGGAGCAACAGGTGCTGTAATCGTTGCCCTCCATCTTCACCGAAGGGCCCTCTGGGTCGGCTATCAATACGACCCGCGCGACGTGACCAACAATTATATAGAGGCACACGCTCTCACGATGGCCCTCTCTGCGGCACAACAGCTGCAGCTCATTCACATTCATGTGATTGGTGATAGCTATATGATCATTTCCCAACATGCTGAACATCGCGTCCCAAGACAGCGACGGTTACGAGACCACTACGGGAACGGCGCGGCGTCTGGCTGACACCGTTGGCGTGCGAAGCTGGTCACATCACTATCGGTGCTACAACAAGATGGCGGGTGCTGCTGCTGCTGAACGTGGAGTATATTACGTCAATCGTGACATAATACCAATGGTGGCCTGCCCCTACGCTGGAACAGTGCCCGCTGTCTCTTGCCAGTGCCCCACATCGGAGCGTAGCAGACTGGAAATCTTTCGATGGAGTGCATCAGTTGGATGTGTGGCCGTTGTGGTTAGCCGCCCCTCCATGGCCCAGTTCGCGGCCGCATCTGCCATCTTGTTGAACTGTCGTTGGTGGGGATATCAGTAGATGGTGACCACCTGGCCGGAAAGCAGGAGTATCTCGGCATGAAGTCGCGGCAGGTGTGGAGCCTGCGGCGCGCGTAGTGACTGGAATAGCCAAATAAAAAGTTGGCTGTCACCGATGACATGGAATTGCCGAGCCTTGTGCAGAATGGCGGCCTGAAAACCATCTCGGAGCGGTGTGTTCTGCCGTGTTGTTGGTGCTGGGAAAACGGTATCGGCTGCCGACCCACACGAGCTCTGGCAGGTGCTGGCCAAGTCGGAGGAGTACCGCTTCAGCCCCTCCTGGACCTGGATTTCCTCTGGAGCCACCATCAAAGAACAGCAGCCATTGCATGAGGGTAGAGGGTGGTGGCAACATCTCCCCGACCCATATCCTGTAGTGCCCACGCGAAGGATTGAAGTTTGGTGCTGTGAGCGGCTTTCGCCTGTGGGAGGCTCAACGGAGAACCTTTTAGCGCCGCGCCACGACAGTAGTAGATGTGGTGAAAGGTGACCATGACTTCACCCGTCCATGCCCATTCAAGCGTCTGTCGGTTGGTTTCATGCTGCTGGCACTCCGTGTTAGGCGTGGTCGCTGAATTCCAACCTGCTGGGAAACGTGTCGGGCGCCAGGTGTGCACAGCTGTGACCATGTCTGCCCAACTGCGCCATTGAAAGGCTCTCAGCCACCTGTCCCAACGCTCCTCCCACGCTGCTTTCGCATAGGGACAGTACTAAATGACGTGCTGGACATCGGCTGTGACAGTGGGACTCACATTCTGGGTGCGGACATACCGGATATCTAGCGCCGGTGACGTAGAAAGTCATTCTCTTTAGCAGCTTGAGTCTCGTGAAGGTGAGCTGTTCGCCAGCCGCCACCGCTGGGTGCTTTGTGAGTTGGCTCCACGACACTTCCTCGAAGTCCTCTCTGGGTTGTTCCGCTGCGAGCTGTCTCAGGTGCGCCTTGATGTTCTTGTAGGTGACCATCTTGGGTGTCGATCCAGCGAAGAGTTGCGCTTCCTGTGTGAGGATCGGATGATGAGCGCTGCTCGTCTCTGGGAAATGCTTGGTCACCAACGAGACAACCTGCCCCGCGTACCGTATGACTGCTTCTCGCCCTGCCTCCAAGCCCCAGTCACACCACTGTAAGGTAGTGAACCCACGATGGCGGATGCTGCCGTCAACCATGCCCTCGACACGAAGAGATCGGGCCTTGGACCACCTGAGCAGCAGCGTCGCCTCGGCCCTCACTTTAACTGACACTCTCACGACTTGACTGTTTCCACTTGTCGCTGGCACCCACGCCATATCCAATAGCGAGTTGCAGTGTCGCGCGCCTCTTCGTTATGGGGCGTGCAGCCTAGCCCCAGCAAGCCATGTGTGCTGTTGCTGGTTATCACACCGGTGTTTCTTCTCCGGCCCACCATCCCAGCTCACTCGGGAGGCCCAATTGTACGCGGGTGCTTCATCTACAACGGCAACGTTCAAGCACATTAAAGTCCACCAACGTGATCTCGCGACTGAGGAAGCAGCAGGGGACTTCCAAGACGTCGAATTGAGTCGGGTTTTCAATCATCCGGCGATACCTGCCAGCGAACAATTAACATTCATGCGGCTCAAGCTGCGGCGGCTGAATTGCTACGTGGCTGGTTCAGTATCCCCGAGCTGTCCGCATCCTGGATCCACGCCGACGCCCACCACTTCATGCACGAATGTGTGTCTTTCATTGGTCCAACCGCACTCAAATGATGCAAGCAACGCAGACGTGGAGACCGACTCGTTTTCCTGCTGGTTGGGTGCGCACAGACGCACCGGAAGACAATGGACTCCTCTCAAGACAGCGCACCATCTTGGAATGGGCAGGGTCCGATGAAATCGTGGTCACATATCATCACATCTACCACGCCCGCGTAGCGCAGCTACTTTCTGCCACGCAACAGAAAGCAGCGCGATCATTCGAATGGACAATGCAAGATTTGGAGCAGGGCGGAGTGGCAGCCACTCTGTACGCGAAGATCGCATCGGAACCTGCGTACGTTCCCTCGGACGAGACTCATTGGTTATTACAGGGTAACGCGGGGCCTGGAGGCTCCACTCATTGGGAGGCCCCATCATAGGATGTCACCCACCACCTGTCACCCAGCACCAACACGGCGGAATACACAGCACTCCTTGATGGCGTCGAGGCGGCGCAGGCCCGTGGCATACACTCACTGGATGTAATCGGTGACAGAAAACGCATCATTCGGCTCTTCCAGTCGTTGAGATCGCCCAAAGCTCCACACCTGTCGAGATTACATTTGGATATATCACACATTTCGGACTCGATGGCGACCATCACATGGCACCATCACCTACGACGTTGCAACAAGATGGCCACCTCAGTGGCCAACTGGGCTGGATTGACAGTGAACTGCCCTACCACTGAACTCTATCGCGAGTTTGAGTGATCCCAGACGTCGCGCACTGGCAAAAAACAGCGGCTTGGTTCCCGTGTAGCGACCGGCGCCATGATGCCACAACAGCAGCATCATGCCGGCCTCTTTGCCTACAGATATCAAGTCACAATTGCCTCAATATACTTTACTGCCAACGACAACAACACCGGTGTTTCGCATCGATTCAATGCGTGGATGGTTGCCATGCGTGTGTGTGCATCAACTCACCGCCGGTTGCCATGCCGCGTCGTTTGGCGTCGTTTGGCATCCTGTGAAATAGCGACTTGTAACTTGATCGATCGGATCTTTTAGGAGCTCGGTGTCACAGATTGGTAATGTAGCGTGTTGGGTGTTCTTGGATCAGAGGAAGTAGACCAGAAGTAGAAGTGATGACTTGAGAGGAAATTAGGGAGTGATATATAATGGAGGAGTTGTTGTGCTTGTGCCTGAGAGATGGTGTGCTCTCTATGAGAATGCACATAGACACAGGACACAATAAACTAAAAACATGATTTACTCTAGCGTATCAGCTACGTTGAATTTAGTTTTGCCTACCAATTGGACGATGGCACGTGTGACACCGTCACATGACCTCCCTTGAAAAAAACGCATATTTTGACGAAGTTGGTTTCTGGGCTTGCCAATATTGGTCGATTAATCCGGACAACTGCTTGAGATTGTCACTTGGTTCCCATGTTGCATCTTTTTTGCGTTCACCGAGCCACCAAACGAGATATTGTAGCTTGCCGCGACGGCGACGGTGAGCAATGATTGCACGAACAAGTTGTCCTTCAGTAATGCCATCGGCCAACAAACTTGATTCGACGCGTTGAGCTCGATCGTCTGATTTGTAGGCTTCAGCAATGAAGTGTGGAAAACAGGATGAAGTTTGAGTTCTTTCGACAATGATAACTCATACGAATCCTTTGACACTTGTTGCAGAATCTTAAATGGACCAATGAATCTGGGTGCAAGATTTGAAGTCTGTCCATAGCCTTTATGCCTGACATCCATGTTTGCGGTATTGCGGTATTAAGTAAGACTTCATCACCAACGGAAAAGACTTGCGTACGACGATTCTTGTCATTATATGACTTCATACGCCACTGAACGTCTCTGATGGCATCTTGGGCCATCTTGAGAAATGTTTTGCTGCAACAACCTTTCTTGTGCAGACTTGGTCAGAGATTTGAACTCTGGATCGGTTGCGACGTCATCTGGAAGATACGGATTGTAACCCAAATCGGCTTCAAAGGTGACATGCCTATTGATGAGTGAATGCGATGATTGTACGCAAATTCTGCCATGGGCAAGAACTCATCCCAATTGTCTTGTTGTGGGTTGACGATTCCACGAAGATAGTCTTCAAGGAAACGATTCGTTCGTTCCGTTTGACCATCTGTTTGAGGTCGAAACGCAGACGAAAGATTGTGCTGAGTTCCAAAACCTTTCATTAAACGCTTCCAAAAGGTGGACGTAAACTTGGTGTCGCGATCTGATACGAAGGACTTTAGAAGACCATGGTCCTTCGCATAAGTCTTCAAAAATAGTTGAGCGGTGTCTTCGGCCATTGCAGACACTTTTGTTGCGATGAACAATGCTCGCTTAGTTAGTCGATCCACAATGATCATAACTGCATCGTATCCATGTTTTGTCAATGGGAGCGAAACGAAAAAATCCATAAAAATATCTACCCATCGTCCTGCCGGAACTTCTAGTGGATTAATTAACCTGGAGGCTTCGATTGTCGAGCCTTGATGCGCTGACACTTTTCGCATGTGTTCACATAGCGCTGGATATACTTGTACATTCTTGGCCAATAGTACTTCTTTTGTACTGCAATGTCCGTCTTGAAATATTCTGGATGACCTGCTATCTCCAAATCGTGGTGATGACATGATTTTGAGGTCTTCAACGTCGGGAATAACCATTGTGGGAGACTCATCCTCACCAGTTTGGTAATACAATATTCCATCGACCAAAGAGTGTTTGGGTACGTTTTCACCCGAAACAATTCTCTTGATGATGTCAGCGATGCGGTGATCAGTCGCGGAAAATTGCTGAACATCATCTTGAAGCGAGCGGCTTATCCGCATTGAAGCCATGACCTCACGGCCTTGTGCTGCTTCAATCAATTCGGAGAGACTGACTTGAGCTGCCTTGTGCTCAAAGTCGGGGCGCCTTGACAGTCCATCTGCCACATGATTTGTCTCCCCCGGAATCCACTTGAACATTGGTTGGAATTCCGCAAGCTCATTGAACCAACGAGCAGTTCTGCGATTCGCTGTTTTCTGAGTCAAAATTGTCTCAATCGACTTGTGATCGGTTTCCACAATGAATGGTCGATCCAACACGTAAACGCGCCACACGCGAAGTGCGTGGATGATCGCCAACAGTTCTTGCTCTCGAAATGGGGCGCATGACATCGCGCAAGTCACTGAACACTTTCTGTAGCAGATGATTGAAAGTTCCTGGACTTCCACTGAGACCCATAGGAGTAACCAAGTACTCGTACAGACCATCGGGCGTTGCAAATGCGGTGAAGGGAATGTCACTGTCCCGCAACTTGACTTGATAGTAGCCCATCAAAAGGTCCATACACGAAAAATAATAGCTCCCGGCCATCGCGTCGAATGTATCTTCCTTGCGAGGCATTGGGATAGCAAGCAAGATCGTGGCGTTGTTTAACTGACAATAGTCGTGCACGATCCGCCAACCAACGGGTTTCTTGCCACAAAACGTTGGTGCACAAAAGGGCGAGGTACTGGGTCGAACGATACCTGCCTTGACCATTTCCTTCGTCCATGCAATGATCACTTTGCGTTGCTCTGGACTTTGTCTCCATTGATGCACGGAAATGGGTTGAGTTCGGGCTTTAGTCGAATCTCATGTTCGATGCCTTCACAAATGGGAGGTGTTGAGTTCGGAAGTGAATCATGAAAGACAGTGTCTTTGTATTTAAGCAAAATTTCGTAAGCAATTGGACTTGAGAGATTCCCATTCTTGATTCTTGAAACGCTCAGCTCTCTCGGATTGGTACGGGTTGATGACAAAGATCTGTTCATCACCTTTGCTACGATGCAATTCTTTGCGAATTTTCTTTTCCGAGATTAACTTCGTGTGTCCGAATTTACCTTGAAGCCCAACATGTCGGTAATGGTTCAGTATTTCTCGCTCGGCGGCTTGGCGCCGACAACGACGTCCACAGACTTAACGACATGGTCGTCAACTTGCGCGAACTTCCTAATTTCCTCTCAAGTCATCCCTTCTACTTCTGGTCTACTTCCTCTGCTCCAAGAACGACCAACAAGTGCTACCATGTCCCAGATTGGTAATGTAGCGTGTTGGGTGTTCTTGGATCAGAGGAAGTAGACCAGAAGTAGAAGTGATGACTTGAGAGGAAATTAGGAAGTAATATATAATGGAGGTGTTGTTGTGCTTGTGCCTGAGAGATGGTGTGCTCTCTATGAGAATGCACATAGACACAGGACACAATAAACAAAAAGACATGATTTACTCTAGCGTATCAGCTACGTTGAATTTAGTTTTGCCTACCAATTGGACGATGGCACGTGTGAAACCGTCACACTCGGGCATGGGGCGTTGCTGGCGATCGTGATATGAAATCTAATCGCCAATGGTGAATCATGCTGGTCACGCTGGCGTGATTTGCAATCGCCGGCACCATCTATGGAGCCATTGTGTGATCCTTTAAAGAGTTTTGTCGGTGAATCGGCATAGTGTGCTCAATCACCACAAGCGACTGCTGCTACTGTCGTTGCTCCCGACCAAGCCCCGGAAACATCGACGATCAAGCGAGCTTCCGTAAACGCCATCGCCATCGGCTCCGCGTCCTCGACTAGCCTCAATCTGTTGGCAATGTCCCAGCAGTGACATATGCCCAACCTTGTCCGAGCTCCTTGATGTGCCCAGGAAGTGCACAGCGTGCGTGTAACTCAATAGGTACTGCCAACCTATCTGGGGAAACTCATCCCCTCCGGCGCCAAAACCTGCTTCGAACTGTGATGGGCGGGAGCTAATGCCCGCCTACCAACACGAAGATGTGCAAACGACTGAGTGTGATGCTCGAACTGTGGAAAATCATACAATCGTCAGGCTCTTGATAGTGAGGAAAGATATGTGTCACGTTCGGACGTAGACCATAGCAGACATCGACTGAAAGCTCAATCAATACTTACTCTCTTGATGAAGTATATCTTCGGTGTTGCTAAGCCACCAACAGGGGTGCTCACACTATCACTATGTTTTGAGTGAGGCAAAATTTAGCAATGCACTAAATATGTGCACTAATTGGCCTATTGCCCTCCCTAATCTTCGATGATTGATGCAGATGATTTAGACGGTTTCTTCATTAGTTTCTCGACATCGGCCGCAGACCACAAGTCGTTGTTGAGCTTGAGCATCATTATTGCTTCGAATGTCGATGGATGCATTGACTTTCGCTGGTCCCAAAAGACATTTCCAGCAACAGAAAACAATCGCTCACATGCATTCGAAGTGGGCGGAATCCAGTCAACGGGAACAAACTGTGACTCTCTTGGAGCGTTGGTAAACCTGTAATCGTACATCACATATTCCTCAAACGATGCATCCATAAGTGGCGATGTCTGTGCACAAACCTTTGGCAATCGAAATTTGATGCAACCTCTTGTTTTGTCATATCACCCCCACGCTGCGATTGAATCTTCAAGACTCCATTCTCAAAATTTAGTGCGTCGACCAACCGGCTCGTAGTAGATATTTGCGGCCCGAGGTCTTCGTATATCGCTTCCAATTTATCGCACAACACACGCGCAACGTCCAATGTCGTCGCGTCGTCTTGCAATTTCTTGCTCACGGACTCCACCGCTCGTAGGATTTCGTACAGGGCCTTCATTTGTACGTGCTCCGCTGGAGAAGGTACATGCTGCACAAGGAGACCATTGGTGCGCAGAAATCCTTGAGTGCCTCCCTGTTAACCGAGTGGTGCATTTTGGTTCCTTCTCGCGTGTACACACAACGCACATAGGAGTGTAATCTCCCATATAGAGTAAATACCGTTGTAGCATCGTGGATGCGGAGCTCCATCTTGTTTCGTTCCGCTGCACAGGAGCAGAAACATCGAGTTTTCGCAATCGTGCGCGGTTCTTCAAAGATCTGAGCGTGCGCATGAGCGCGTTGATCTTCGAGAGATACACCTCAGGTGCCAAAAGCATCTCCTTGGTCGCCAAATTGAGGCGATGACTGAAGCAACTGATTAATGGAATTTGCTCTCTCGAGGCAAACGCGGAATTGGTGGAGACGTTGTCACCAACTGCAAAACACAGTTTGTTACCGAACAAACGGCGTACACAATAGACCTCAACTTCATCATCATCATCATCATGCAAAACACACTTGACTGACATTCAGCTCGTATCCATCACCTGATCAAACAGCTCCATCAGCGCGCTTGCATCGAGCTTCTCTTCGTCTTCGTACGGCGTAAACGCCAGCAAGGTACGCTTGCGCTTGTAGGCTTCGTCTGTAGTGACGGCAAAGATGGCGGTGAAATGCGTACCGCCAATGAACATATTCTGCTGGATTGACTGGATCGTCAACGACAATAAAGCGCTCTCGTTTTGCGAGGATGTACGCACGCGCAAGTATGCGCGCTTGGAGTCTCTATCCCGCAACACACTGAAAAAACACCAATTGGGACTCCACGAGTGCGTTGAAGATGCAATCACAGAGACGCTCCGTGACAAGCTTGTCGGATTCGAGTTCGACTCGTGGTCAGATGCCGTGTCGCTGACCTTGATAAACGATTCGAGGGGACGTGCACGCTTGGCTATGATGTCGCGGAACTCAGTGCGATAATGCTTGTGACGCTTGCGAACATAGCTGGCCAAGTTTGTGTAGCCACTCTTTGGGTCCTGTGTACGAACCGCCCCGCATCGACACAGATGCGAGTTCTTCTCGTTCAATGGAATGAAGAATGCATGCGCAAGCGCTTTAGGCGGGATGTCGGGCTTCTTTATGCTCGGCAGAGGGTGCAAAGCTGCGTGGTTTGCCCGACGCCAATTTATTGTCCCTGCTCTCGCCCATAATTGCACAGTGAACGGCGTGACGAGCGGTCACTGCCCCAATTCGCATCGCGATAGGCCACGATTGATCCCTGGAGGCACTCCGATCACCGGAATACGACGCCGAGTGTTGATGTCCCCTTGAGATATCGAAGAACCCGCAATACTGCCGTCCAGTGCATCTCGCATGGCTTCTCGCAGTACTGAGCAAGCAATGATGTCGCGACGCAGATATCTGGTCGTGTGCCGTTGGCGATGTACTGGAGAGACCCATTAATTTCACAATACTTCTTCGTGTCGTTCAGCAACTTGTGGTCTGACGTTGGCTGCAAGTCTTGACCGACGACGCCAGGGTTTCGCACGTCAGTCGCCTTGGTCAAGCCAACGCGATCAACCATTCGTTCGATCGCATGCGTTTGGCGAATATGTAGCTCCCCCTTTTCGCGATCATATTGCACTTTCATACCCAACACGAATCTGGCATCACCAAGGGCTTTCAATGTGAAGTGTTTGGACAGTTCTCTGCATATGGCATCAGCTTCAGTCGGGTGGTGCTCCCAATGAGCAGGTCATCGACATAGAGGATCACGTATGTCGCGCTTCCTTTGCCGTGGCGAACGAACACACGTGCATACGACGTGCACTGTGTGAACCCGAGCGACTGGAATACAGCACGAATGGTGTTGTACCAAACRTGTGCAGCTTGTTTCWGTCSGTACAGGCTGCGTCGCAATCGACAAATCATATCACCACTGGCGTCAGCACCCAACGGTACCGACATGTAAACAACGTCATGAAGGTCTCCGTTCAGGAATGCTGTCTCGACGTCATATTGCTTGATGAAGAGCTTCAGGTGACAAAAGATGGCGAGAAATACGCGAACGCTGTTCATACTGGTCACACGTGCGTACGTTGACGAGTAGTCGACGCCTTGCGTTTGCAGATACCCAACGCCACGAGCCGCGCCTTGTGCCTGATGATGTTTCCATGTTCATCATGCGTCAAGGCAAAAACCCATTTGTGCCCGATCACTTTGACACCTTGATGTCGGCGGATTAGATCCCATGTGTGGTTACGACAGTGCGCTCGAATTTCAGCGCGAATTGCGTCCTTCGACTTCGCTGCAGGCGATGCCATGGCTTCCTTGTATGGCATTGGCACACCCGTCGCCGCCAGGGCAATCTCGTACTCTTCATCCACACGTGGGCGCTTGCTTCCGCGATCATTGGAGCTCGTGGAGCTGGGACAATTCATCAGCAAACCAATGCTTGGACCATGGCGTGACGCTGCTTGTGGTGACGCGCTTCGAAAGACAATTCGATCCTCAAACTCCTGCTGTGGTTCGTAGTCCGCAAAGTCGCGACTTGGTTCATCGCGTCGCTGGTACGGCACAAGTTCTCTAGAAGGCTGGGGCTGGTATTGATGCTGCGGGAGCTGGTACAGGGCTGTCGATCTACTCCATGCACCACTAGTTGACCGCATCCCGTTGAGTCGCGTGCTTCAGTGTCTATTTCCAGTCTCGGCACAGTCTGCTTGTGGATGGCGGTTGCGCTGCGATCGCGTCCCGCGGTTCTTGTTCCAATGCTGATCGTGGATGCATCGGACGCGGGGAGCTTCTCAAACTCAAAGGAAGGTTCGGGTTGCCGACATCTCCCGCGATCACAATCTGCTGCTGGTTGTTCCCTTCTGCCACTGATGAATGCATACTACGATCCTCCGCTCCTGTCTCGCCGATGTTGTAGATCTCCATGTCATCTCCATGCTCGCTGTCAACCTCCACTTGCTTACTGTCTGCACTGCCGATGTTCATGAGGTGAGTGCCGTTCCGCGTCTCGCCTTCGTCATCCACGACAACAAGTCTAATGCGTGCGTCTTGTTCTTCATCGGTTGTGTATGGTGAAGGTTGGCGCTCACTTAGGCTCAAGCTACGCGTGACCACCACACGCTGATCCTCTTCATCCCAAACACGCCAAGCCTTGGAACCTTCGGCATATCCAAAAAAATGCATCCATGGGCAGTTGGGTCCCATTTTTGATCGCTTGCTTTTGTCAACATGAACATACCCACTTGCTCCGAAGACTCGAAGATTGTCGAGACAAGGCTTCTGGCCTGTGAATGCTTCCAACGGCGTGCTCTGCGGGCGCAGTGTGCTTGGTACGCGGTTCGTGATGTATGCAGCCGTGGCCAAGGCTTCACCCCACCACACTTTCTCAAGCTGCATGTGCTCCAACATGGAGCGGCCCATGTCAACGAGGGTTCGGTTCATTTTCTTGGCGAGACCAATCTGCTGTGGCGAGTATGGCGCGCTCGTTTCTCGCACGATGCCATTCGCAGCACAGAAACGGTTGAACTTCATATTCACAAACTCGCCTCCGTTGTCGGTGCGGACGCATCGAATCCGCTGATTGTTCTGTGCTTCAGCTCATTGCTTGAACTCCTTGAATCGCTCGAACACTTCACTCTTGGCTTTGAGCATTTAGATTTGGACGAATCGAGAGAAATCGTCGACAAATACAACAACATACTTGGCTCCCCCTTTCGACATGGGGTTCATTGGGTCCATTACGTCGTGAACATCCAAAAGGCATCAGTGAATGGAGAGCAAACGCTGCCTTCTAATGGTTGGTTGTCGAGGCGCTCTTGACCACGGATGACTGAGACCAGCGTTCGAAAACATTCGCTTGTGCTCAAAGAGCATTACCTCATGGCAGGAGACCGATGTGCTGTTCGAACACCGTTCTCGTGCACGTGTGCACGAGACATCTCCTCTTGTGTCAAGGACGCCTGGGCTGAATGCTGGAATTTCAGCGTTCTCGAGGGCACTGCTCACTGCTCATTCGACACCATGTCAGATCTTGTCGTTTCATTCGTCGACAAGCAAGCGTTCGTAAATGCGCGATCGATCCCACGTCCTCGACCGGCCTCAAAATTGCTGCAATGTCGCAACGGATGACAGCCGAGCCAACTGTGTCTGGCATGGTGCAATCCGTTGCGACGGTATTTTTGAGTAAACTCTGCACATGAGATCACATCCATCGGAATAATGCAATGTCGCGGGCCAAGATGGACTTCGCTTAGCCCAACCTCGACAACTCTGAACAGCAGTGTTGTCGAGGTTGGGCTAAGCGAAGTACTCAAGCTCAAATATTGCAATGTGACGAATGTTGCCGCGTGTCTGGGGTGTGAAAACCGGAGGTGTTGTTGATGATGACGACAAAAGGATTGATTGTGTTGCTTATCCAGCATCTACATCCTTGTTGATAACGTGGGCAGCGCAGCCTGAACGTGCACGCAGACCAAAGGTGATGTTGTTGAAATTGTTGAAAGGGTGTCCATGTTCGACTTGTGAAGACGTTTGGTCAACCATCTAGCCGGGCCCCATCCGAATGCGCCTTGTCCACAGGTGAATATCCGATTGGAGAAACAACAAAAAACTGTTCGATGTATCTCATCATCATCAATCTTCGTCTTGTGGATGAGTTAGCACCATATCAACATCTTACATTCTAGGTCCACAGTCTCGAACGGTTCATATTGTGGCTGCACATGATGCCATTGACCTCACATGTGCAACGTCACGCTCAAGTCACTCAGATTCCATCCATCGTGTACATACACTCTGCAGTGCATCTTGTCTTGCTTATAGGGTGCAGCCACTAGCAGGTTCAGTCAGCACAGCAGCAGCAACAACAACAACAACAACAACAACAACGGGTCTGGTATATTGATCGTGTCTGGGACAATTCAATATCCTATTCAGTGGAATGCTTCACTGCACTTATTTGCCGAGGAGCTGCTCTCATAGGTCCGTGGCAAGGTGCTGAACGACGTGCGGGGGGTATACCAGTAGGGTTGGGAAAAGAACACGGTCGGCACCGATCAAGCACCTCGTTGGCCAATGTGTCGGCCATCTTGTTTGGAGCTCGTCGATGATCAACGTTGTTATTGTTGTTGTTCTTCTATTACGTACGCGTAGGAAAGAAAAGAAACGTGAACTAGCCTAGATATCGGTGGTAATACGGCCGGCGCGAAGAAAGCACGGATGTCTTGGCCAGGTATGCGTCTCCTCCACCGCGGCACCAGGGATTTTTTAAGAGATATATTGTGTGCCAATATCCGTAGGTTGCGCGTTATATCCGCACGAGTGTGGCACCGAGGACGGTGATGACGGCGTCTGGCGCTTACGGGAGGTGTTCCGCGAATGGTGGTACAAATACGACGATGATCAACGTGAAATGAAGTGTATTGTGCAAGTTCGTCGATGATGCACCCACGATGCTGTGTGGAGCCCGACCCCGCGAAGTTGCGCCAGCCTGTTCAGTTGTGTTCTGGGGCAGCGACCAGTCCGGATAGCCGACCAGTCCGGACAGCTTGAAAGTTACTGTCCCCCATAATGTCGAGGTTCGCGAGGCTGCGGATGGGAGCGACCGCTGTGGAAGTGAAAACAAATTATCAGCATGAGTATGCTCAGAAAAGATAGCAAGGAATTTGGATATGATTGGCAGTGCTCTGCCACCGGATGCGATGCAGGATAGCCGATAATCAATGGCCTCCTATATAATGATGATGATGATTGAACGCTCTTTCTCAACCACCACTTCGGCACCATTCTGATGCGTGCAATCGCATGCTATATCTTGCCTGACGGTGCACATTGGCGCGACCAGTGCGCCAGCGACTATCGGCCGCTCCTCTTGCGGCTCACAGAGGCGAACCCCCGAGGTATTAGTTCTTCTGACGTAATACATTTCAGTTTTCATCATCATCAGGTCTATTGAACGTTAGTTCATATGATGATGATGAGCCGTGATATTGATGCTAGGGTCCCTGAGGTCCGCTATGGCACCAAACGCCATTTAGTGAGCACGTCTACTCTGTGTCCAATTCAGTGTGGGTGAACCAATGGTTCATATATCTGCCATACGATGGCGATGTACCTCTTCCCACCTGTGTATATCCCCGCCCGCTACCGACTGGGTCGTGTTCATGGTCACGTTCGCCGCCGCATCCGCCGTCTTATTGTGAGAGCAGCAGTGATGCCTCCACGATCGGATGGTCCCTAGATCCGCAAATCGCTGTGCTTGGAAGTGATACGGTCGAACGTGTCCGGCCTTCGGCGCTTGATGCTTTAGCATTTGGCGCACTATCATATAGCTGTCTCCAATCACAGTCTTGTCGGGCACTTCTATCCGGCCTTGTGATGACGGCAATGGTGTAGTGTGGCCCTCTCAGCAGTGGAGACTAGACTAATTCCGAACCAAGAAGTGAGTCTAGTAGGGGACTGACGGAAGAATCCTCACCACCTCAGCTTCTGCGCTCCCTCCCCAACCCGTGACTTTGAAGAATACCCGATAGGCTCAAAGCGCGGCAGAATGGAAGACCCGTGGCTACAGCAAGCACAGAAATCTTCTCTTTCATTTTGCTAGACCTTCAAGTCTCAGACAGCCATCAATACAGCAAGTTTCTACATACTGAATGACACCGCTATCGATCGCGGTGTGCTCCTTGGTCTACAGGCACCACACTTGCAATCGGAAGCACCGTTCGCGGATGCACCGACCTCGTTCCGTAGTGCAGACACTGAGGGAAGTCCCCGTGCCAGCGCAGTGCCGCACATATTTGCGCTGTGGGAGCTAGCCACCTGTGGATTATAGACCGAATGAAATCTCGACCGCAGCCTCTTCGTGATCCTCACGGCGTCGAGTCATCGGCGCCCTACAAGTTGTAGGATCACGGGAGCAAGAAAATCTCCTTTGGCATCCGTAGAGCAATCATCGTAATACTGCCAGCCAACAAAGGCGCGAAGCTCACGCGGTTAACCCAATCATCACTGCACCCCACGAGGGCGACCTCTTGATCACTTGAACACGCTTGACCACCTTTGTCGTGCAGCTCACACTGCGAGCCTCACAGCGTGCAGTGAGTCGATGCAGGGGGCGACCTCACCGTTGACACTTGCTGCACCTGCATTTTCACTGGAACGACATCCTTCTGTTGTCAGGAACCAATCCATTAAAAATCCTTCCAAGGATTATGCCAACCCAGACGGCACAATCACAGCGAAAGGTCACGCCCACGGTCGAAGTAGGGGGGGGGGGGGGGGGGGGGGGGGGGGGGGGGGGGGGGGGGGGGGGGGGGGGGGGGGGGGGGGGGGGGGGGGGGGGGGGGGGGGGGGGGGGGNGGGGGGGGGGGGGGGGGGGGGGGGGGGGGGGGGGGGGGGGGGGGGGGGGGGGGGGGGGGGGGGGGGGGGGGGGGGGGGGGGGGGGGGGGGGGGACAGCCGAAGCAGCCGCGACAGCCAAATGCAAGCTGCGGTGAATCAAGCAGACTGCATCGCGCTTGCAGTGGCCTCGAGGACACAGCGAACCACGCCACAGCCTGCCATGACCACGGTTACAGTGCCATCCGCTGCGCGCCAGCAGCTCCGGTCTGCCAAGAAGAAACCTCTGCGCAAGCAAATGCAGTGGAAATCCTTCCAAGCGACACTGCAGGAGCGGTCCAGCAGATTCAATCTCACGCTCGATGTTCATGCGCTGCAGCAGGAAGTACAGCGCCTACAGACACTGCGGGACGTACTGCTCCAGCGAGTGCTGCTCAACGCCCGTGCAGGTTGCCAAGACATACTGCGAGGTGTTTCGCCACGGCTGCCACGACCTGAATGAGACCACGCCCGAGCAGCAGCACGCGTTCTTGCACAGCGCGATGGTGGAAAATGTGGATCTCGGGAACGGAATGTCCGGTGTCGAAGTGGTGTTGGAGCAGAATAGGCAATTTTCGAGCTGTATGACGTTTCTGGACGTCGACATCAAAAGTATGGAGGTGACGCCACTCGACGGCGGTGCACGCGTCGTGACGATGCTCGTGACGATGCATCTGCGCTTTGAGGAGGCCACGGTCGCCGCCATTTTTCCGCATCTCGTCGGCCACACCCAGTTAGTAAACAAGGTGGTGGGCACCACTGTCGCGTCGCCTACCACCATGCGCTTCTCCTTCAACGCCGACCAAAAAGTCGTCAAGCTGCTACCGGAATGGGACATGGTCTCAACGATGACGCAGGTGCTGAAGGACCCCAAGGACGTGGCATTGGCGGTTGGCCAGGCACAAGTGGCGGATAACGGTGCCCTCATCGTCAATGAAGCCGCCACCCCCGGCGCGATTGACACCACCACCACCATCGACTGGGAGAGAATTGAAAGTGACAGCGTTTTCGATAGCGTGGTGTTTGACAATCTAGAAGACTGGCCGACAGCCAAGTCTCTGCCGAGTGCGCTGCAGCAGGCCGAGATGACAGAGCAAGCGCTGTTTCAAGCCGTAGAGCGATACTTTGCGACGTGTGCCAAGATGGACGTCACCGTCTCCATTTCCGAGCTAATGCGCTACATGCAAAGCAACGCCGACCTGCAGCATTTTGGATACAACAAGACACAAGATCGTGGTAATGGTGTCACCGCCTTATTCCGACACTGGGAGTGGCTCAAGTGCTCATTCCACATTCTCCAGTTCAACGCCTTGAGTTTCGCAGAACCGCTTCAAGTCTCCGACGCCACAAAACCTGGTGAACTTCGCTGGTGTGTTCGCGTCCGCGGTTCCTATCAGCTACAATGGCGTCCAGGCGCTATCCACAACGTGTTTCCAGCGATGCCTACGAGTGCGAGCAGCGGGGTCATCGTTTGCCTCACCGACCTCCAGTTCTATTTCGACAATACAAATCAGCATACGCTAGTGCATCTCGATGAAACATTGGATATGCGACGTGCACTGCGGCGGCTGGCTGTACCGAACAGCGACGATCTGGAATGGATACTCGAAGATGCGAATGTTCCGAGTCACGTGCTCGTACGATGAGGGTGTGTATGGAATGAAAATGAGACGCAAGTCACGACATCGTCCATTAGACTTGCGTTTCGTCGCCGGCGCACTTTGCCATCGCCACGACGATCGCATTGACGTAGAAAGAAAAAAATTCAGGGCTCGAATTAGAGGTCATATGAGGCTGGATGATAGCAGCGTGACTCCGCACTCGCTTATCTTTATTTCATTTGCTCGAGCTCTTTTCGGAAAAATCTGCTTTGGTGAGTGCGAGAGCGTCTTCGATCATCGTTGGATGCAAAAGCGTCACGGTATCAACTGCCAGTGCTGCTGTTGCGGCATTTACCAATCCCTTTTTTATCCCACATCCAAATAATTTGTGAGCCGGCAATCGCGTGAAAAACAAAAGTATCCAGATTGATCAGCGCTGTAGCTTCATTTCGCGCCTGTCTTTCGAATACTCTGAGTGTCAAGTGATCACTACGGACGTTTTGTCTCTTTCTACCATGCACACACTTGGATCACATGCAGTCCTTGTGCGTCCGTTTGCATAGCGTCCAAGACCAGAGAAAAACAGAGTCGTTGTGCTCAGTAATCTTAATTGCGGGTCAACAAGCACCCGTATCTGCTAATCCGTGCTGAAGCTGGTGTGGTGGGCATCTTCCCTTTGACGCAGTCTCTCATACCAGGGAAGTGCTGGCCTTCGATGCATTTGATTCATTTCGTTCACGAGGCGCTATCCAATGTGTCGCTTCACAATGCCATATGACGCCATCGCTGCCGTTGGTGCAGACCGAATCACTCGACAGCATCATCATGAAGGTTGTTGATGCACCTGATGGTTTTGGATCACTGGAGCCAAAGTTCCGTAAACACGATCGCCATCGGCTCCACGTCCTCGACTGTGCTCAATCTGTGACGGTATAGATGGAATCAAGTCAAGAGCGCAAGCGGCAATACCCAGAGCTGGACTTCACACCATCCAATGCAATCTTCACATCACCGAAGTGCAATGTCGAACGTACTTGATGGCGTGGAGCAATTCAAGAACGAAACCCGAAGAGATGAGGTAAATGTATATAATTAACAGCCATACTATTATCGGTCAGCGGTGGCGAGAATCAAGCACATGCATTCGAAGGTACTCGATGAGAATGCGAAACGAAATGTCTAGTGCGCTGAAGGCACGTTCAGTGGAAGTTTGCCACACGTCGGAATTCTGGCGACCCTTGGAGGTCCAATCCACGAACGCCCAGCCATCATCAATGCAAGATCGGACCCAACCATCACAGTGCGGCGTGGCAGAAGCAGCCGCCAACAAACGAGGGCACCCCCCAGTCTCTTAGTATGTTAAGGAATGACCACGAGACCGCAGAGGACGGACGCGCCTCAGCCAGCCATGCCGACTGCAGTGGTACCGAAACGAGATGACGAAGTTTCTGCTCAGGCGGATATGCAGTCGACACATTTCTGAGCCAGGCTTAGGGAACGATCAAGCAGGTTGGACTTCACGCTCAACGTCCACGATATGTCCACGATATGCTACCAGTGCAGCGCGTCAAGACCATGTACGACGTGTTGCCGCACCCGGGTGAGTTGTTGATGTGGGACCGGCAGTTCGTCACGCCTCTCTCTTCGTGGGTCCCAAGCCACGCGCTAGTGCGTTGAGTCACCGTATGAATAATA
>NSDO01000431.1:30844-47956 GCA_002286825.1 Lagenidium giganteum
ACATCTTAAACAAACTATCACATACAAACACTTAAAGTATTATACCTCGTCAGGTCACATTCTAAAACGATCTCTAATTCACTCTCTCTTTTACCCACTCCTACGCCTTCGTCGTCTTCCGCTTCGTCCGCTCTTTTCGTACCTTTCACAGGTTATGAGCCCAACACGCACCTTCGACTTCCCCGTGCTCTCCAGCGCTGCCGACTTCGACGTGTGGTAGACACGTGTGACGACGGCCCTCGACGGGAAAGACCTGCTCAAGCTCGTCACTGTCGAGAACTGGGACGGCACGCGACCTCGAAGACGACACCTTCGATGAAGACGACGACCTCGACCCGAGTCGTGCAGAGAAAGCCT
This sequence comes from Lagenidium giganteum, assembly GCA_002286825.1. Classification (NCBI taxonomy): domain Eukaryota; phylum Oomycota; class Peronosporomycetes; order Pythiales; family Pythiaceae; genus Lagenidium; species Lagenidium giganteum. Next base: position 31,202 of record NSDO01000431.1, read on the forward strand.
CTGCCGACGCCGACGACAAGCCCGACGCCGAAAGCGAAGGCTCTGGCAGCTTCTCCGGCAATGAGTCCGCCGATGAGGATGGCGACACGGAGATGAAGGACGTCTCGCCGCCCAAGATCATGTCGTTCGCCGACACCAAGCGCGAAGAGCAAGCCAAGCTGCGAAAGGAGCGCGTCAAGCGCCGCTAGCTGAGCTCGCGCGTGGTCAAGCGCATGGAAGCCAAGGCGAAGACTTTCCTCATGAAGACGCTCGACCAAACGCACTGCATGCTTGTCATGCACAAGCGCACATGCTACGAGATCTTCAAGACGCTCTGCGACAAGTACGAAGGAGCTGAAGCACACGGAGACCCCTACTTCATCCAGCTGCATCTCATGGACATGAAGTACGAAGAAGGCACCGACGTGACGCTCTTCTTCCTCGAGCTTGAGAAGGCCATGCAAGCCGTTGATGAAGCGACAAGCTCCATAATGTACTTGTTCCACGCGGTGGAAGGACGACCTTCGGATTTGGCGTGCTGTTCGAAAGTACGTTCCGTACGAAGCGCTCAAGCACAACATTCAAGCCAACGGTCGGGATGGCTTGGCAAAGGCCCGGTATGCATTGCACCGAGGATCGCCCGAGAGCCCCGAACCCAGCGGTGAAACAGCTCGGAAAGCTGACACCAATGCTGAGGAACCTAGGAAGAAAAAGCCCCAGAAGGCCCGGCCCAGTGTGAGTACTGTGGTTACACGAATCACCCGATGCGTCTGTGTCGAAACCTACAAACGGATCTTCCCAATGGCGAGGTGAAGGAAGGGACAGTGCTGCCTGCCAACTTCTCGTTGGTTGCCTGTAAAGCACAGCCGCCTTACCATGCGAAGAAGCCATACGGCAAACCGCACCAACGCTTCCAGCCATACGATAATCGTGACAAGCGTCCATTCAACCAACCGCGGAAGTATCAGCCCTGCCAGGATCGTAACACCAACCATGGTCACAAGAACGGCAACAATGGCAATAACCACGACAACAGTAACGGCAGTGGTCTGTTTGACAAGTTCGGCCAGCCGATAGATATCCGCAAGCTGGCGCATGAGCTTGGTCAACTGAAGCGCGAGCCAACTCGTTACTGGGGCAACAATCCGTTTGGCATCATTGATATCACGGTCCCTTAACATGACGCTATCCGCCTAACCGCCGAAGCCGCAGCTGGCACTGATCCACTGTGAACAGTCGACTCTGTATGCACCCGCCACATGGCGTTCCATGAGTCCTGGTTATAGGCTATCCGTCCAAGCTCAGGCTTTATCACGGTTGGTGGCAAGAAAGAAATCCCTATCGAAGGCGTTGGCGAGATCGAACTTCACGTCGTCAATACGCATGGGGAGGCCCAAGTGCTCACGCTCAAGAACGTGCTATATGCACCAGGCATCCAGTTCAACCTATTCTCAGTTCCACATGCGATGAAGCACGGCTACCGCATCAACTTCGAGAAGGAAGGATGCCGCATCATGTGCCCAGGAGGATACTCCATCGCTGCCAACATTGGCCAGAAGGCGGACTTGTACCAATTCAAAGCCAAGCCTGTCAAGGAGATTGAATCGCTCCTCGCTTACACTGGTAAGAACGATCCTGTTTTACTCGCCCACAAAAGACTTAATCATCCTAACTTCAGATTGTTACAGGACATGTCCAAAACCCAAGCGATTGAAGGGCTGACACTCCGGAATGTAGGACCACCGTCCGATTACATTTGCATCTCTTGCATAAAGGCAAAGTCTCACAGAGCACCCTTTAACAAAAATAAACATCAACGCGCAAAGCGTCCTTTGCAACGAGTCTACTCTGACATGAATGGTCCTTTACCTGTTGCTTCACTATCCGGATGTCGCTACTTTGTCATCATCATCGATGAATATTCCCGGTTCATGTTCCGGTACGTGCTCAAAAGCAAACCCGATCTCTTTGAATACTATGAGAGCTTCCGACAAACTGCAATCAACACATGCCGATCCGAGGTCCTGAATATGGAATTCAAACAAAACCGCTATGACCCGGAAGTCCAGGTGATGCCCTCTGACAACGCCAGAGAATATGAGAAACTAGGGCGCATGATTCATGAGAAATACGGCACTCACGCACAGTTCACCAATGCTTACACACCGCAACAAAACGATGTCGCCGAGCGCCGCATGCGCACCATCATGGAGAAGGCTCGCGCTTTCCTCCTTGACGGTGACTTACCCAAACAACTATGGGGTGAGTGTGTCATGCACACCTGTGACTTGATCAACCGCACGCCTAGCACGAGCATTAACGGACGCACACCGTACGAGCTGTGGTACGATCGCAAACCCACCATAGAGCCATTCAAAGTGTTTGGTTGTGCAGCATACGTGCATGTGAATGAAGTCCATCGAGACAAACTGGAAGCGAGAGCTACGGAGGCAATGTATGTCGGCATTCCTACGATGAAACGAGGTTATCGCCTGCTGAACATCAAGACAGCACAGATCATTTACAGTCGGGAAGTCACATTTCAGGAAGATCATTTCCCCGAGCTTCAATTTCTCAAAAAGGACAAACCCGCTCCAGCGTTTTTTGAACCGGAACATGATGCTCTGCCACCTACCATCCGTACACAACCTCTTCCGATTACGCTACGAGTTTTCAAGAGGACACCAAACTTCGCTAGCTTTGCAAACCTAGCAGATGCGGCGGCCGGCCACCCCGTGAAGAAAGCTAGGTTGGACGATGATGCATCTCGTCCGGTCAAGGAGACCCAACAACCAAATCCCCAGCAAGTGCTGTGGGATGACTTGATGCAAAGAGGATCCGCACAAACGCTGGATGAAATCCAAGCTGATCAGCTTGCTCGTGAAGCCCATTCGCTATTAGCAATGCGGCATATTCCTGAACCAAAGACCTACAAAGAGGAAATGGATTCACCACATGCAGCAGATTGGCTACTTGCAGCGGCGTCAGAGTTCAAATCCTTGATGGAGAACAAGACATGGTCGTTGGTTCCTAGACCAAAAGGTCGAAGGGTTTTGCAAAATAGATGGGTATGGGTGATCAAATACAATGGTGATGGCGACATCGACCGATTCAAAGCTCGTCGTGTGATTAAAGGATTTTTGCAACAGTATGGAGTCGATTACAAAGAGATTTTCGCACCGGTCATTCGAATGGAAGTGTGTCACCTTCTGCTCACCATCGCAGCATTGCTAGACTTCGAAATCCACCAGATGGATGTCAAGACTGCCTTCCTGAATGGCTTCTTGGATGAGGAAATCTACATGGAGAAGCCACACGGCTTCATCGTCCCTGGCAAAGAACACCTCGTTTGCAAACTGCACAAGATATTATACGGCATAAACCAAGCACCTCGAGTATGGTATTAAACGCTTTGTGCATTTCTCGAAAGCCTGAACTTCTAAAGGCTGATCAAAGATCGCTGTGGCTTCGTTGGATACATGCTTGGAGCTATTTGCTACATCGCAGTCTATGTTGACGACTTGCCAATCATTGCACCGACCATTCCCAGGTCCAACAAGTCAAATCTGCCCTCAAGCAGCGCTTTAAGATGTCTGATTTGGGGGAGGTGAATACCTACTGGGCTGGTCAATTGTGCGAGATAGAAAGCGTCGCACTATCTTCATTCATCAAGCTAAGTTTGCTAGAACAGTGCACTTCCTCGACGCGCACCCAGCACCAACGCCAACAGCGCTTGGACATAAGCTAACCAAAGACACGTGCGCTCAAACCAAAGAAGAGCAGGAATACATGCGCACGGTACCATACCGCGAAGCAGTTGAAAGTTTCCTGTACTTGGTGATGGGTAGCCGACCCGATCTAGCCTACTTCATTCGAGACGTAAGTCAATTCCTCGAGAACCCTGGCAAACAACCCTGGAAAGCAGTCAAAAGAGGCTTGCGATACCTCAAAGGAACCTCAAACGACGGCATCACGCTTGGAGGACAAGCCAACGTGGAGCTATTCAATTTTTAACACACAGTAACTCCGTGCTTACACGGACTCAGACTACGCTAGCTGCGCGGACACCAGACGCTCAGTCGGAGGATACATCACGATGTTCTGTGGAAGCCCAATCTCCTGGTGCTCAAGGAAACACTACACGGTCTTTCTATCACCAACAGAAGCAGAATACATTGCCTTGTGTCACTGCATGCAAGAACTGATTTTCCTCGAGCAGATCCTCATAGAGATCAAGCACGAAAGCAAGGATCCAATCATTGTCTATGAGGACAATCAAAGCTGCATCAAACTAGCAAATAACCCTGATCTCCATGGCAGATCAAAGCGCATTGATATTCGGTATTATTTCGTACAAGAGAAGGTTGAAAGAACCGAATTTGCGCTCACATACTCCAACACAAAGGAAATGATCGCAGACATATTTACAAAGAGCCTCAGCAGTGACCAATATGTATCTCTTCGAAAGAAGTTGGGAGTTGACAAGCCAAATTTTGCTGTCGAACCATGACCGATACCTTTTCACAAAATACACCAAGGTTCCCCAAATAATTGACAACAAGTACTTTGAAATTGTAAAAATAACAGTCCGGGTGTGAGAAAGTCGGTTGGAAACAAAAGAGAAATATTCAGATTGGTAAGAGTGAAATACAAATAGTCATGTTGAAAATAAACGTGAAATAATGTGGATGTTGGTAAATATCACAGTTATGGTGAAACAACACATTGGGAATCAAAGTCAACTCATAGCGATGGGGTTAAATGCAATTGTATTGATCTGCTAACACTCATGCACGATACAGACAACATGCAAACCACAGTATGCTTACCTCTCTGATAGATGGTCTTGATTCTGGCATACGACGCGTTGTCGACGGTTCATAGTGCCAATAATGCGTTCGCGATATTAGTGTGCAAAACATTCATCACTGAGTCATACCGATCATGCCGGTATAGCGAGCAAGCTTTTGCTTTGGCAGTGGCTTGGTGAACATGTCGGCTGGATTTTCGTCACTGGAAACCTTGATAAGACGGACATCATCTTTAGCAACTAGTTCGCGCACATAGTGCCAACGAAGCTCCGTGTGTCGTGAACGACGGCTTGATGTTGGCTTTGTTGCCATCGTGTACGCAGAGGCATTGTCAATGCCAAGTGTGAAGTGTGGTGCGACGTTCGGAACCAGTTCGCCCAAGAGGTTCAAAATTGACTTGCCTTCCAGGCATCCGTCAGTTGCCGCCACGTATTCCGCTTCAGCTGTGGAGTGAGCAACAATAGTTTGCTTTTTCGTTCCCCACGAGACAGCGGCGCCATTAAGCGTAAACACGAAACCAGATGTGCTTTTACGCGTGTCGAGGTCGCCCGCCCAGTCGCTGTCGCAGTGACCTTGTAGCTGAATGCCAAGATCGATCGTATGCCCACGATCACAACGAAAATAGATGCCTTTGTTGCGTGTGCCAGCGACATAGCGAAGAATTTTCTTCACGGCACCAACATGCCTGGGGCGGAAGTGCTCGACAAAACGGCTGAGCTGACAAACAGGAAAAGCCAGGTCGGGACGGCAGGTGGTGACCAAATACATTAGCGAGCCAATGACTTCGCGATAAGGGACGTTGGGGACAAGATCACCGGGTTGACGACAGTCCGCGGCGGTGATTCGCAGTGTTGTTTCCATTGGCACTTGGCTAGGATTTGCATCGTCATAGCCATACCGCTGAAGGACTTTAGTGCTGTAGGTGGCTTGGTGGAGTGTGATGGAATCATCAGTAGCTTGGTCGAYGTTCATCCCAAGATAGTAGCGCATGGTCCCAAGGTCGCGTATACCGTACTTCGTGTGAAGCGCATCGAATATGTGTTGCTTGAGTCGTTCGGAGTTGAAGGCCACAACGACGTCATCGACATACAGCAGAAGGAATATTAGGCCCGCATCATCACGGCGCCAGTAGACGCACGAATCAGTTTGGCATCTGTGAAACTGTAGGTTGACGATGAGGAAGTGATTGATTTCCTCGTTCCATTCACGTCCGGACTGTTTTAAGCCGTTGAGTGCCATCAGGAGCTCATACACCATCTCTAGTTGAGGCAGCTCGAAGCCGGGAATGCCCTTCAAATATATCTTCTCTTTCAACGTACGCAGTGTTGATATCGCATTGCCAGAGTCGAAGATGCAGCATGGAGGCCAGCGCGAGGAGCAACCGCACGGAGCCAGCCCGAGCCACGGGCGCAAAGGCTCAAAGAAGTCGACGCCATATCGTTGTGTGAACCCTTTTGCTACTAACCGAGCCTTGTAACGGACGATGTTGCCAGCGTCGTCGCGTTTCACTGCATAAACCCATCGGGTATCAATCTGGCGTTTGCTCTGTGGAAGTTTGTCAAGAGTACGAAAGACGCCTTTCTTGAGCAGCGATTCCATCTCACTGTGCATAGCTGCCATCCAGAAATTTGCCTCTGGTGTCTTCTGCGACTCCTCAAATGTGTTTGGGATGACAATCGTACCACGCGGAGGTGCGACCCCTCTACCCGTTTGGTTCATGTTGCAAATCGTAGAGTTGACCTGGTATGACGCACCAAAGCGCACCGGAGGATGGTGATGTCGTCCGGATCGCCGCGGCACGATGGCTTGGGTCGCAGTGTCATCAGTTGATGAAGCTGGCAAAGCGCGTCGCTGTGGAGGCGGCGGAAGTTGTGCTATAGGGGCCGGCGCAGGCAGAGTCGGTGGTGACAGTGATGCAGGCAAGGCATTTGTCGGCAGGTTTGGTAGCCGTCGGTACTTCGGTGCGGCTTGGATACGTTGTATTTCGGCAAGATCATCGGGTGTGTCATCTCGTGGACCAGTGAACGCATTCGAGAAACCAACCAAATAGCCGATCGGCTCATTGTCGGCGAGTTTGCGTCGTTGCGAGCGATGGATGTAGGCGTACCCGAGCGCACCAAATGGTCGCATGTGTCGAACGCTTGGGCGTTCGCCGTACCAGACTGCATACGGAGTTAATCCATCTGTGCGTTTGCTCGGCACACGGTTCTTAATGTATGCCGCCATGAGTGCGGCTTCCATCCATARGTTGTTGGGCATGCCAGAATGCTTCAAGCAGCKCTTAATAATGTGCAACAGAGKCTGGTTTGCACGTTCGCACGGATTTGATTGCGGTGCATCAGGGCCAACCTTGATGTGCACGATACCACGTTCGCGATACCACTCAGACATTTCATKGTTGACGAATTCGCCACCGCAGTCGGTCAGCACTTGTTTCACAAGTCGATCTTGCTGGCACTGCGCCCATGCAATGTATTCTTGCATGCTCTGGTTCGTGTCCGATTTCTTTTTGAGTGCGAACACGGACGTAAAGTTCGAGTGCGCATCAACGATCACCAACAGGTATTTGTAAGCGCACGACTGGTTCCCCGAGAAATCCATCAAATCTGCGTACACGAGGTCATTTGCGTGCGTGACGCGGCGGTCGTTGTTGTCGCGATAAGATTTGCTGGTTTGTTTGGCAAGATGACCCACGCCAGGTGCGGTCATCAATCGTTAGACCTCGGACAAGTCCTTGAGCATCCATGTCTTGGATGTAGCGGGTGTTCATGTGACCGARTGCATTATGCCAGAAGTTCAGGTCCTTACATCCAGTCTGCACGTTAGCATTTGCGACCACATAGTTGATGATGGCCGGCGTGCGATGATCAAGAAAATGGTTGTGGGCTTCGAATGGCCATAGTCTCTCTTCTTCATGCAGCAACAGTACACGCGTTCCATCGTGTGAGTAGATCGCAAATGTGCCTTCATCATCATCATATTGGATGCGATAGCCTTGTTTACGCAGCATACCATGTGATWGCAGATTCCAACGCAATCCTGGTACGTGGAGAACGTTGTGCAGTATGATTCGGTGATACGTGTCGTTATCGTAGGTCACCRGCTCGATATCACCAATCCCGGCTGCTGTCGTCGTGAATCCAGTCGAAACACCTTGAACTTTGGTGTCGTCTCCATCTGGGGACAAGGGTCTGTAGTTCGTAAAGTATTGCTTGCTCCCCACTATGTGTACGTTGTCACCACCATCGAAGAACCAAAGTTCCGGGCAATATGATCGTTGCTTCCCTTTCTTACATGTGGAGCTTGCAATGATGCTGTCACCCACGTATCCAATGGATGGATCACTCTCTGTACCACCGCGTGCTTGCGTACTGTTTGCCGTTGGTCTCCCTTGGTACCCGCGTCGCGTTTGTGGAGGCGGTGGCGGTGTTCCAAATTCCTGCTCATAYTTTGCCTTCAACCATGAGCATTGCGACATCAAGTGTCCTGATTTATGACACGCATAGCAAACTGGCCCGTTGCTTTGACTAGTGCCCTCATCATTGTCTAAACGCCCTCCTCGACCACGGCCTTGATTGTCGCGGCCTCGACCTCGCATGGTTGAATTTGTAATCGAGCCAAATGTGGTAGATGACGTTGGTGGTGCCACTCCCTGACCAGGAATACGATCATCTTTAGCCTTCAAAAGCAGTGCATCACGTAGTTTTGCTGCTGTGTAGGCTGTTCCTGAGAATCGGACAACATCTCGAAAGGATCGAAAGTCGTCTGGCAGACTGTTAAGAACAGCTTCCACCATCTCGGAATCGTTGACCTTACATGTCGTCGCTTCCAGTTGCGCTTGCAGCAAGAACATACCGTTCAGGTGCTGTGCCATATCACCGTTCTTCTTCAACTTGGCTTGACGTAGCATATTTTGCAGCTTCAATTGTTGTGTGAGTGTGACGGTCTCTCCATCACGGCCATCGTAATGGTCACACAATGCCTTCCACATCGCAGTCCCTGAGTCCTTTCCGAGGACATGTGTCACAAGGGATTCATCCAGTGATGTGAGTATCATCTTCTTAATTGCGCCTTGCTGTTTTCCCCACTCTTGCTGGGCAGCGTCAGACGCAGCTACGTCAAGCGTCACAACCCCTGTAGCAACGCCCATGATGCCTTTCTCTTCGAACGCAGCTTCTATGGATGCTTTGTACAGCTTCCAATTGCGTCCATGCCACTTTGATTGGAGTTCTAGCTTTGGGCTCATAACCCTTGTTGTGACTTGCACTTGAACACTTATACGCAAAACGAGAACTGTATTACTCGTTGGTTCGGACACACACACAGCACTAGACTTACTGGAGATATCTACGAAGTTTCCGCGTACAGTCTGACATCCATCACATTACACTTGTCGCACACATCACTCATTGATGTTGCAGTCTGTCGACTTGCTCCAACACCTCACTCAACCTCAGGTCACAGTCTCTCCAAGAAGGGAATGTGAGGCTGAGCAGTGCTACAAAGCAACGCTGACACGGCGACCGCCAACTGCGTGGTAGAATGCAAAAGTTGCAATGCCCATGCAGGACTTCATGTTGAGCACACAAAGCAGCTAGCAACCAACCAAATAAAAATCCAGCAAAATTTGTGTTCCATTTACTTATGTACAAACAAAACTCGTCTAGCAGAGAAAAATATAAGTAACATTCATGTCGTTTGAGTTACTAGCAGTCACGCATTCCAGATTGGGTGGGGCTGTGAAGGGAAACGCAATTTAGGTGAATGCAAATGCACACCACAGTTAATTCCCTGCAGTATAACATGTATTTGGTGTCTAAGGTAACGTGAGTTCCCTCTATGAACTTGTTCAACCACTCGTTGAATTCCCCCGTACATCTTAAACAAACTATCACATACAAACACTTAAAGTATTATACCTCGTCAGGTCACATTCTAAAACGATCTCTAATTCACTCTCTCTTTTACCTACTCCTACGCCTTCGTCGTCTTCCGCTTCGTCCGCTCTCTTTTCGTACCTTTCACAAGTTTTGATGGCATATTGTTAATAAAGCGCATCCCGGTGTTAGCTGCCAAGCGTGTTAGACGTTTGGAGAGCGATAAGTAAAGGTCCTTCCTTCGGGAGATCATTTCAAGCACGTCATGAGACCGCAAGTCATGTTTGTGTCGCTGCTGGTCGAAACACACGGACGGTGATCGCCGAAGTGCTATGTCTATCGTTCCCGTTTGTGTGAGGCAATCAAGTTGTCGACAGTGCTAAGCACCATCGTATGTTCCATGATCAGTTTGATCTGAAACCGCAACTTCATCACGTGGATATGCTCCTATGTGCCATGCCCCCACGCCGTCGTTGTTTGAGACCGTCACTGCACCATATTACCCATGCATGATCGATCGGTGCTGGTGTGATTTGAGTATTCTCTCGTATATCCGTCGAAGTGCTCGCCATCCACGCTGTTGATGACTTCTAACCGTGAGTCACCGCCATCCGTCGTCCTCGTTGCTGCTCCAAGATGTCGCACGCGCAACGTCGGTGACTCCGTTACCGCCGTCGCTGCCGACCACAAGCACGGTATGGCAACAGCCACGTCCGTCAGCCTGTGTCAAGGCTGATGACACACCTGATCGTCGATGATCATCGGAAGCACACGTCCGTAAACACTATTGCCATCGTTGTCGCCCCCGCGTCCTCGACCGGCCTCAATATGGCTGTAATGTCACAGTGGACGGCAGCCGAGTCAACCACGGCAAGAGTGGCGAGTGACTTGGCGCAATCCTTTCGCACCGACTTAGCGATAAGTCCAAGGCGGATGCGAAATCCAACCCGATGGACGTATTACGCAGCGACAATCTTCTGCGACCGTTGAACTGTTATTGCGGACACCGAATGAGACAGCCCAGAATCACAATCACCATGCATGGCATCTCGGTAATTAATTCTTCAAATACTCGATGCGGCGGGGTCGATGAAGAGCGACAGCTTTACTGCGAGACCAGCTGCCATATCAGCCACGATCAGAGCAACCGCACACCTGACCAGTAGCTAGAGCTTTTATTGATCGGCAAAATCGCAGGTGACTGGTGCGGAGCTGCGGTTAAAATGGTTCCTGCCCCTTCTACTATAGAACGGCATTGACATCAAGCCGCCATCCATGACGTGTTTGCAGCGATACCAACGAGTGGGGTGGCGGGGTCCTGTATGCCCCCCCCCCCCTGTGTATACAGTGTACTTGAACAACTCACTCTGTCATTTGCTGCTCCATGGTGATCAAAAGATGGTCGATCTCGAGTGCATATTCCAAGAATCTGCTGATCGCCAAGCCATTTGATAATGGCATCCCAAGTGGATTTGAACGTCTCACAAAAGATCAATGTACCTCATCACATCCATCCTCGAATCATCACTTCCACGCAAGAAGACAACTTCCATGGCTCCGTTTCCAGTCAATCAAACTCATGATGAAGGCATCGTCAAAGCAACAAGCTTTCGTTATCGAGATCCATGGTAGTTCTCGTGAATGGTGCTGGTGGCGTCACCAACTGGCTTTCAATAATGCGAAAGAGCCTCGGGGACTGACAAAGGTCAACAAAGCTGAACGAGCAGTAGCGTTGCTGTGGATACGCGGTTAATGAATGTCGTGAACACTAGCAGCATTTCAGAGGCTGTATTAGGTCTGCTGTGGGGACGCTTCCCTTTCGACGGCGAATGTTGTGACCGGAACCTTTCTTTCGACTTGGCACACCAACAGAGGTGGGTTGGCCGTCAGCCTGGCTCCGCAGCTCCACATCATTTCATTGCCACCAACACCCCAAGGTCGCTATATGAATAATGAATGAAGTTCTCGTCATGCACTGATCCTTCTACGCGGAACCGTTGACCTGCATTACAGCTTCGTTGTAATGCGCCGCGGCATCGACTTTTGGAGTGCATTCGATRAAAAATACGAAACGAACGGTCGCGGCGACGGTCTGCACGAGCACGCGGTGGGTTTCCAGACGGCGACGAGATGCAGTCCCCCAGCAGCGTTGTGAGGCAGGCAAGATGAGCGCACGGAAGTATCGCTGTGAACGCGAGGCTATTGCTGCCTCAAGTCGTGCACCAGCGATGGTCATGACTACCCTGACCGCGTCATCGCTTGCAGAGCGCGGATCCACCCCTGTCAGCAGGAGATCGCAGCGCAATAGACGACAGTGGAAATCCGCCCAAGCAGCGACGTTCGAGAGATCCCACTTATTCAACCTCACGCTCGATCTCCATGCACTGCGGCAGGAGGTCCAGAGCTTACAGGCACAACGAAATATGCTATATCAGCGTATGCGTCTGGAGTCGACAGCAAAGKATGAACTCGCGTTGCACACTGCYARGWCATTTTGCCATTTATTTCGCCATGGGTGCCACGACCTGAACGAGACGACACCGGAGCAGCAGCTCGCGTTCTTGAGGAGCGCGATGGTGGAGAATGTTGATCTTGGCGATGGTGTAGCAGCGGTCGACGTCGTGCTGCAGCAGWTCCGCAAGTAYTCGAACTGCTTCACTGTCTTTGACATTGCCATAAACRACGMAGAGATCATGCCGCTTGATGACGCCTTCCGCATCGTAGYCCTACGCGTGACGACGCATCTGCGCATTGAACCAGGAGCTATCGGCGCTTTCGCTCCTCACATCGCTGCGAATATGCAGCTGGTCGAAAAGATCGTGGGCACCAAAGTCACGGCACCCAGCTCCATCAGCTTCTACTTCAACGCCGAGCACAAGGTCTTCAAGTTGCTATCGGATTGGGACGTTGTATCCACGATGACACAGGCACTGAACGGCCTGGAGGACGTCGCGTTAGTCCTTGCGGAGGGTACTAACAACGATAGGACTCTCGATCCCTCAAATCTCACGTGTGTACCGAAGCCTCCACTCGCTGCAACCAATCCCCAAGGAATCATTTTGATTCAAGCCGAGGAACGCTACTTCTCGACGTGCACGAAGACGGACGTCACCATGCCGACGCTGCTCCCGTTCATGGCAAAGATCGCCGACCTGCAACATTTTGGGGACAACAAGGCAAGAAGAGAAGGAAACAGCAAGGGYGTCACTGCTTTGTATCGCCACTGGGAATGGCTCAAGTGTGCTTTCCACGTGATGGAATTCAATGCGCTCACTTTCACACAGCCACTRCAAGTGACTCACGACACARCTGCAGCGCTGCAGTGGTGCGTTCGCGTCCGTGGGTCCTATCACCTGCTATGGCGTCGAGGTGCCATCCACAACGTCTTTCCCAGTCTACCCTCCAGCACAGACGGCGGCGTCATCGTGTGCCCCGCTGACCTTCAATTCTATTTCGACAACTCGAGTCGGATCTTGCTGGTGCATCTCGATGAAGTGCTGAACATGCGGCATGCATTGCGTCGCTTGCCTGTGTCCGATGATCGAGATCTCGAGTGGATACTCGAAGATGCCAACGTGCCAAGCCACGTGCGTGTGCGTTGAGCTCTCCGTTCTTCGAGCAAATCTTCATTGATCAGATATAGGAATGAACATCAGCAATCAGCATTAGAAAAAGACAATGATCACGGAAGAAGACAATGATCACGGAACAAACATCAATCAAGAGATTGGTGCAGAACCTACACGTGGTCTGTGACAACCAACTGATCATTTCGTCATCGAACCACCATCCGTGTGAGCGTCTGATGCTTTGCACTGCCCAGTGCTAGTTGGAAGTCTGAATTGGATCTAGACTAGTGGGGAGTCTCCACAGCGGAAGTGCTCAACCTCCAACGAGCCCCTGGATCATCAATTTGTTTTTTATGATGACGGATCTATTACGTACGCCTTAAGGTAACGTATCTGGCCAGGTTGGGAACTACGAGACTACGTAGTCGCGATGAGAAATTGACGGATGCCAGCATTGTGACGCCGTCGCTTGTGCCGTCTATCCATATCTGGTGGATCGGGCGGAGGCCGAGCTGGAGATATCGCGCCGTCGATTGGAATGGGCGTACCGGGATGCCTGATCTGGGCGCAACATAAGAGCGATTGCGTTTCTCTGTGTCCGCCTTGGGAGAAGTGGCACACCACTCAACGCCTGTGGTGGACCAAACAGATGTATCCATGTGCGGCGCAGCACTGCCCAGGCAGTCTGTCCCTTAATACATGGCCAAACTTGATCTCCATCAAGTTTGGCAATACAGCTTGGTGAGGAGGTGCGATGATTCCAATGCCAACATTGAGACGATGCAAAATCTGCAGTTATGGATCATCAATGCCAATATCACCGGCTGGACTGGTGGGGCCACGACCAGCTGGGAACGTTTTTCATTAGCCTCCGCAACCGCTGTGGAAAAGCGATGGCACCAAAGCAGACATAGTTGTCTCGGTGTCATCAGCTCGAAGAATGGACATCTCCACCATATTGAGACTTGTCGACGACGCAGGCTGATGACAATGGCGTTTATCGAGGATGGTTATCCACGACCAGGTGGTGATATTGTTGAATTGAGTTCGAGATTGGACGAAGCGCCTTGGGATGAGCGGAGTACGTTTGTCCAAGACCCAATTAGCAGCCGAATAGTGAGACCATCGGATAGTCGCGAGGGAATCGAGGAGTTGCAGGATGTCGTCAAGAAGCAACTTGAGATGCGGGGCATGGGGCATGTGGAGCGTGGAGAAAAAGCGAATGATCAGTTGGCTGTCGCCAACCACTTTTAAATGATGAATGTCTCTGCTCCGCCCCTTGAACTTCCTCCTGCGGAGCTGTGTATTCAGCAATGTTGTTCGTGGTGGTGGGCTCCAGGTATCTTGCGCCGATCCAGGCCACGGCGGGAATCGGTTCATTCGTGCAGAGCAATACTGCACCTGCATTTCCAGGTCCAGGATTGCCGTGCGATTCGCCGTCAAAGAACAGTATCCACTGATTGGTGTCAGGTGTGATTGGTGCCGGGATCGAGGTGCAAAGCGTATTTAGTCGACCAGCCACTGTGTTGTTAATGTAAAAATATACAACTGCAGCTCTCGACTGCATCTTGCCGTCAAATTGACTGAACTGTTCGGTCCGATCTTTTCACTACAGTCGACCTTACCCCGACAGACCCACCCACTGCTCGGTTACTGGTCCCTGCCCTCGTTTGTCGGCGGCTGCTTCTGCCACGCCGCACTGTGATAGTTGGGTCCGCTCTTGCATTGATGATGGCTGGGGGTTCGTGGATTGGATCTCCAAGGGTCGCCAGAATTCCGACGTGTGGCAACTTCCACTGAACGTGCCTTCAGCGCCCTCGACATTTCGTTTCGCATTCTCATCGAGTACCTTTGAATGCACGTGCTTGTTTCTCGCTACTGCTGACCGATAATAGGATGGCTGTTAATTATATACATTTACCACATCCTTTCGGGTTTCGTTCTTGAATTGCGCCACGCCATCACTTACGTACTTCGGTGATGTGAAGATTGCATTGGGTGGTGTGAAGTCCAGCTCTGGGTATTGCCGCTTCCGCTCTTGACTTGATTCCATATCTACCGTCGCAAATGTCGAGTCAGCTATAGCGCCGTCCGGAGGGAAGCACCAGCCCAGACATGCTTGAGTTGGATGTCAGCAGCTGGGACTTCTCGAACAGGTTGAGCACAGTCGAGGACGTGGAGCCGATGGCGATCGTGTTTACGGAACTTTGGCTGCAATGATCCTAAACCATCAGGTGCATCAACAACCGTCATGATGATGCTGTCGAGTGATGCCATACCGTGGGTGGTCGGCACCAACGGCAGCGACGGCGTCATATGGCATTGTGAAGCGACATTGGATAGCGCCTCGTGAATCAAATGCATCAAATGCATCGAAGGCCAGCACTTCCCGGGTATGAGAGACTGCTCCAAGGAGAGGATGCCCACCACACTAGCTTCAGCACAAATCAGCCGGTACGGGTGCTTGTTGACCCGATTAAGATTACTGAGCACAGCGACTCTGCGTACCAACAGCGAATTTTCTCTGGTCTTGGACGCTATGCAGATGGACGCACAAGGATTGCTTGCGATTCAATTGTGTGCATAGTGGAAAGAGAGATAACATCTGTGCCTGTCATTGACACAAGAAGCAATGGGCACCGCTGCCGTCGGTGGCAACACACAAGTGTTCAGCATTGGCCACTCACCCGATTGCGCCCATGTGCATCTCGTCACCAACAGTTACCACAGCGCAAGCAGCAGTCTGGCGCATTTAAAACTTGAAGCGCAGCTTGATGCATTAAATCTTCACGTTCGTCTTCGTGGTGGAAAGAGAGACAAAACGTCCGTAGTGTTCACCTGGATGCATCATATCTTCACGTTCGTCTTCGTGCTCCTCAGAGTTGTTGTGCTCGCTAATCTTTAATTGCGGGTCAACAACCACCCGTACCGGCTGATCCGTGCTAAAGCTGGTGTGGTGGGTATCCTCTCTTTGGTGCAGTCTCTCATACCCGGGAAGTGCTGGCCTGACGCCCCTCGATAGTGAAACCGATAGTTCTGCTCACCTGGCGATGAAGCTCCAACGACAGCAGAGAAGCGAAAGGAGACAACACCCACGACGGCCAACCTCCCCAATGGGGGCTGGACCACCAAGCGGAGCGCCAAGCAGGCGAGACGTGGCGGTCACGGAGGTGGACGAGGAGGAGGCCGAGGCGGTGGCGGACCTCGGCGCGTGCATTACGAACAAAGGCAAGCATCCACGATGTCCCCTTCACCCACGGCGGTCACCTCACCAACGGGGCGACAGCCAACACCTCAAACGGATCCGAATTCCGACTTGGACCCCAGCAAAGTACAGCAGCTCAAGGAATCCCACATCCAGATAGTATGTGAGCCGGCAATCGCGTGAAAAACACAAGTATCCAGACTCATCAGCGCTGTGGCTTCTTTTCGCGCCAGTCTTGCGAATACTTGGAGTGCCAGGTAACCACTACGGACGTTTTGTCTCTCTTCCCACCATGCACACACTTGGATCGCATG